>JANAVB010006398.1:177500-244383 GCA_029216955.1 Iris pallida | reverse complement strand
CGAAAGCCGGACAGGGAATGCCGACCCTTGCCGTAGTTTAGGCCTTTATTGCTTTTCAGGTCGTAGCCCATCTTTTGGATGATGTGCTTGCCGCATCTGTTACCGATAGACTTGTACTCTGCCGGTATCAGGTTCGGGCTCGATTGACGGGAGGTTCCGACGACGCTCGATTTTGCCCGAGATGATGGTGCCTTCGTCTCGCTTCGTGGAGGGACTATGAAGACTCCTTGAGACGGGACTATTTGATTGTGGTAGACGGTCGTTACTTGTGTTTGCAACGACCGTAGAGGTATTGTCTAATGTATACATGGCATTCCAGTGTGGAAGACAAGAATAATTGAAAGACACTCTATTATTGATAAAGTACGAGATTTTATCCCGTGGGATTACATTGTCGAAGGAGGGCGTCTACATCAGCAGAGATATATTGCCAAGCTCCTCGTCTGTAAGCACTGGGGCCGGATCAGAGAGTCCTCCACTGCTCTGACTTTGGGGTCTGAGAGGGTTATGTGAGCCCTCTCCGGCATCTTGGATGACTGCGGCGGCTTGCCTTTAAGACGCACCTTGAGGGTGCCTCGTTGCGCCTTCGATGAGTGGCGCCTTCCCTTGTAATTTTACCACCAGGGGAGCCGCTGTTTGTGGTGCTTCCCCTTGAGGCGTATCTTCAGGGGAGCTTCGCGAGCTGGCGCTTTTCCTGATAGCTTGATGCTCATTGGAGGCCCTTCTGGGGTGGTCTCCCTTTCAGACGGATTTTCAAGGGGCGTCAGGAGTCGCTTCGGGCTCCAAGTCCGGCTCTGTTGCCGTCTCTGCTTCATCATCGGCGTCGTTGGCTTCCTCCTCGTCAAGTGGCTTGTACAAGTCGGAATCGGTGAAGTAGGCCTCAATCCCTTTGAAGGGATCGATATCTGCAAACTCCGTCCGGATGACGCCGTTGGTGGATACATATTTCATGCATTGGTGGAGCGTGGAGGGCACCACCATGTACTCATGTAACCATGGTCGTCCGAGTAAGATGTTGTAGTTGACCTCGGCATCCACCACATAACAAGTCACCTCAGTTTTGAGGCTGCCGATGTGACACTTCAGCCGGATCTTGCCCAGTGGCTCGCTCTTGCTGGCGTTGAAGCCGCTGATGGTCGTATTGGAGGGCGCTAGCCGGTACATTGGGATCCCCAGCTTTGATAGCAGCGCCTTTGGAATGATGCTTAGGGAAGACCCCGGATCGATCTGAATCCTGCTCACCTTTACCGAACCGATGTACCCTGTGTAATACAACGGTCGGTTATGTCGGTGATGCTTGGCAGCATGTCTTGTTGGGTGAAGGTTATGTTTGGGATAACTTCATCCGCACAATGACAGTGTGCACAAGTAGTTGGTAGGTCTTCAGGTTGCTTGACCTGACTGAGAAAGGATTCGGCATCCTTCAGAGCTTCGCAGAGAGCTTCTCGGGAGTCCTTGGAGAGACGCAGGAGCTCGAACAAGAGACAAGCGTGCAGGAGTACTGGCCAGTTGTGCCAGAATGTCAAAATTGTGGGGCTTGGCTACCCCCGAAGCATTTTCTTTCCGCAGAGGTCTGTCGAAACGGGCCTCCACTTGCTTGTTTTTTGGCTGCTGAGGGCTTGGATGGACCCTCCTCAGGGATGGTGCCAGGAGGCACCACTTCGGCGGCAGCTTCACCGGGCTGGGAGTTCTGTTGTGCACGCGTCTGCACAGGAAGCGCCTCTTCCGTTGAAGAAGAGACCGTGCGGCAAGACTTGATCTTCCTGCCTTTTGCTTTGGAGGTAGGGCGTACCTCCGGTTGAGTTACCTCGGAGACGAGGTCGGGGTGAACCCAGAGGACCTCTCCTCGAGATGTGGTGAGTGGGACAAGTCCACTCACATTGTCACGGGTGGGTGGCAAATTCACCACCTCCATTGTCGCCTTAGGGATGGGGACGACGCCATCTTGTGTGGTAGTCGGCGGCAAGGTGCCGAACTGAAGTGACACCACATTAGCTGACACCGTCTTCTCTTCGTAATCGACGGAGATTACATCCGCATTGATCATGCGCTGGATGTAATTTTTGAGGACGTAGCATCCTTAGTCGGGTGTCCGACAAACCGATGGTAGTGACAGTACCTTGGGTTGTCCACCTTCCCGACTTCATCGGGCCGCTTCGGGTCCGGAAGCTTGATCTTGTCACCCTGCTTCAGTATCTCAAAGAGTTGCAGGGTGTCGTCATCATTGAATGAATAAACCTCCTTGGGTCTTGGTGCCAGTGGAGGCTTTTGAGTAGGCGCAGATGCGCCCTTCGAGGCATTAACAGTCAATGCCTGTTTCCCCTTTGTTTCTCGTCCGGAGTTGTTGGTTGCGGACTTTTTCCCCTTATCGTCAAAGGCGGGAAGCTAACACCCAGAAGACGTGCATTGGCCGCCTTCTTCTCTGCAGCTTCAGCTTCAATGATTAGGGAGCTCCAGTCGGGAGGGGGAGTAGAGTTAAGCCAAGCTTTACTGCAGGCAGCATGTTCATACTGCAAGCAAGAGAAGCGCATGTTCTGGCATGCCTGGAGGTAGCCTGAAGCAGGCCTGACGGAAGCGTTCGATGAATGCCCGAACCGTTTTCCTTGTCCTTCTGGCGTATCTCAATGAGAGACGCCATCGTCATGTCCTTTCCACCGTCGTAGAAGCGGTCGAGGAAGAGGCGTGTCAGGTCGTCGAAGGACGATATGGAATTATCGGGGAGGCTGCAGTACCAGTCATACGCCACCCCTTTCAGGGCCCCAACAAGATGCTGGTGAGGAGTGCGTCCTCCTTCGGAAGATGCCCTGTCTGCGACTGGAAGTACGTCAGGTACCGTCGTGGAGAGTCCTTCCCGTCATACGGCGTGAGTGTTTGTGGTTTATACTTTGGGGGATAAACCACCTTGTTCCACTCAAGGGATAAGGCTGGGAATGCCCATCTTCTGGCGTTCCTCTGCCTGTTCTTGGACTCGAAGCGCTCCCGCAGATCTTTGATCATTTCGACCACGTCCTCCGTGGAGCTAGGAGCCGGGGAAGGAGGTACTACCTGGAGTGGAGCGTTTGAGGGCTCCGATGTCCGGTGCTTCTTGTGTCTGAGTGTCCGCTGGAGGGGCACACTCGACTCTCCATTGGCTCCTGGGTCGGGACCATTTGAAGGTGTCCTGATCAAGGCCGACCGCATCTCAAACACTGCTTGAGTCAGTGCTTGTTGAGGCAGAGAGGGTTTTGAGTCCTCCCTCTAGCGAGTCTATGCGCTGGACAATGTCCTGTGGCGGCGCATCAGCCTCAAGATCACCCCCGGTCATGTATACTGTCATGACACGGCCGAAGTGGATGGATTAGTTGAGGCTTCGCTCTCAGCCTCGCTCTCATGTGGGGGAGTTACTTCTCCTGGTGTTTGGCCACCCCCAGCCACATTCTGGAGTTCGTCTTCGACAGGCCATCTGCAAGGGCCTGACTGCCCTCAGCTCTGTCTTGAAGGGCCTCTTCATTTTCAGCACTACCCCCGGCGGTGTCCTGGAGGACATCGTCATTTTGAGGGCTTCAGGGAGGCCATCTTCGCCTTGATGAAGATCCGCCGCAGCTGTGCTTTGGACATCTTCGTCTTCGGAAGGAGGCTTGACAAGGGTCTGGCTACCCCCAGCTTCCTCCAAGGACTTCTTCCTCGACCGAGTGCCTTCGAACACTCCAGAGGTCGTGACAGCTGCCTTGGTTTTCCTCGGCTGGCTTTTGGATGAAGACGAGGAATTGGCAGTCGTCTTCCGGACAGATGAGAATTGGAGATCACGTTGCATGACGCAATCTTTAGTTCCTCTTCTGCTGACACCTTCGTCCCAAGGCGATGTCGGAGGGGTGTCGATGATTGTAGCCGTTGGAAGACCGACTGCTTTGGCGGTACTGCCGTCTTGCAACAGCATTGATGGTGACCACTGCACAAGTGTGCCCCGTGAGAGGCGCATCGTGCTTGTTGGTCAACTCTCCTGACCGGCGCTTGTGAGTGATCACGTTGCGCAAGTCGTTGGAGGAGAGTGCTACCCTCACACCCCTCTCAGGCGCATGGCAGAGCCAAGCGCCGGGGTGGTCGGGTGAGTGCTGCGCCCCCTGATCTAATACCAAGCAGGCATCACATCGGTAGTGGGGGAACCACAGCATTTGAAGTGACTGAACGGACCTCAAACGCACAACCAGAGGAGCGCGGGAGTTCAAGACCACTGAGTTTTGCCTCTCTCGGCTTGGTTGTGCACGCAGTGAATGCGCCCAAGTGAGATGAGGACTTTGAAGGTCGACTCGTTGTCGGTGCGGGAGCACTTGAGTCAACCTTGTACAGCTTGCCATTGGCGCGCGCGTGATTGTAAGCGCGTGCCTCTGGCCGCTGCTGGCATAGCACGTTTGTGGCGCGTGGCCCGTGCCGCCTTGGATTTCTTCGTACCAGCCCGCTGGGGCGCATAGTACTCAGCATCCAAATTCTCCTCGCCGTTACAGCGAGTGAGTCTGTCGAAGACAGAGGCTCGTTGTGGCGCATCAGAAGTAATGCGCGGGGCATTGGCTACGCCCCTGCTCCGTCGACGTATCTTCCTCGCCTGAGAGGAAGATGGCTGGGGAACGTGGTCAGTCGCACGCTTCCCCGAGAGATGCTGCATCAGCGGGCGCACCTTGACTGCTGAGGACGTCAGCAGGAAGGGAAGGCTGGACGGGCGCATCCCCTTCAACGGTGGTGCCCGAGGCGTCGACTTTGCGCACCCAGACTGCGCGGTCTTCTTTCGGCTTCGACAGCCGCTTCGAAGGACTCGCACTTCCTTCAGAATGAACTCCTCGTACGCCTGTTGATTGAGGCGCACTACCACGTCTTGTGGGAGGAGCCCACCTTCACGTCGTCGGCCTGTGACACGACTTTCTCGGTAGAGGAGAAAGAGTCCCCAGCAGAGTCGCCAGCTTGTTTGCCATTAAAATTGTTTTGATTGAAATCTTAATACAAACAGAACAGTGATACAATATAGGACTTAGATGTAGTCCTAGGAGTACACTTTTGTTTAAGCTGGGTCCTTAGTGCCAATGGAGCGAGTGGTAATGCGTTGACTCCGTTGACCGGCTGACGGCGGTTTCGGTTCTCTGAAGGTGTTGATTATTCTGGGTGCTGGAGCTTGCTGAGAGAGGAAGACGTTGAGTGTCTAGAACTGCCTCTCTCCGGTGATTCTCTGTTGTGGATTCCCTGTGAGTCTTCTGTTCTGAGTCTCTGTTGTGTGTGTGGGAGATGATCCTTCTATTTATAGTTTTGCAGGCTGGCTGCTCATGGCGCATGTAGGATGCGCCGGTGTGGGGACGCCACGTGGAGGTTGCTGATGGAGGCGCATGGATGCTGCGCCCTGATCGAGGGGGAGAACTCTTCATACTGCTGTTGTGAGCTGGCACGTAGCAGGGAAAGATCTTTCCGTTGCTGAAATCTTGGATGAGTTGAGTCAAAAGACACGTGTCGTCGACTCATGGTTCGAAGATCTCGGATTTGGTGGAGAGGAGTGATCTGGTGGGCTGCGCCTTTGGATTGGGCGCAGGAGGAGGCTGCGGCTCATAACCTTTAGGAGTTACAAACCATTTGGGGCGCATGGCTTTTGAGGCGCATGCAGGCGACTTTCCTTCTGTCTTTCGGGATCAGAGATCAGTCTGGGCGCATGGCTTTTGAGGCGCATGCTGGTTTGGACGCATGGCCGTAGAGGCGCATGCGGGTGTGGACGCATGGCCGTAGAGGCGCATGCGGGTGGCCACGTGGCAGTAGCCGTCGGAAGTCATGATGATGCTGACGTTGCCGACGCTTCGTTTTTGAATAAAGCTGTCAACTGTTCAGACTTTGGGAGGCGTGCTGCCAACTCTGTCAGTTCAGCATTTAATGTTGGTGACGTTCGATGGACAGCTGAGTGGCGCGTCGGTTGGCGTTCCACTCGGTATGGAGATGTGTGGGGGCGCACCCTCTATAATGTGCCGAGTATTGTAGGGCGCGTCTGTGTGTGATGCGCCTAATGCCGAAGGGCGCGTCCGTTTGATGCGCTGTCTGGCTGGCGCATCGGACATGTCTTTTAATGATGCGGCTGTCTCGCTCTTCGAGTGCTATAAATAGCCGTTTGGCTGAATTCGAGGCGTCCGGTTCATCCATTTAATGTAAATTCATTGCACGGAATTCGGAGGGCCATCCACTTGGCGCGTGGGTTTGATCTGCCCGGCCTATAAATAGTGGCATGGAGAGAAGTTTTGCTTCTCATTCCCTCACGTACTTCCAATATGAACTTGAACATACGGGTGCATTCTGCTGACGAAGTGCTCCCGAGGGTGAAGATGAGACGCTGCGTTGTCTTTGATACACTTGAAGGTGACTGTTACATCCAAAAGACGGAGTCGAGGGCTTCTGAGGCAGGCGGAAGGTGCCTGTTGCATCCAAAGATAGGGATGCTCGAGCCTCGTCTCCGTTATTCCGGAAGAGCCGTAGATCGGAATGGCGGTGCAAGGCTCTCTCTTCCTGCAAAGTGGGGGTTTTCCCACTTGATCGTGTCGAAAGCTGCTCCTTTAGCCGTTGTTTCGATCACGGTCTTCCTTCGGCTTTGGAGGCTCTTTCGAAGCCTCCCCTGGCCACAGCATTTGCGGTGCTCTTCTCTTCCTTGGTTCCAGCCAGAGGGTTAAATGCTTTGTGTCGAAGCATTTATCGGGCGAGCCTGGTTGGAAGAGCAGCACATCTGCTCGGCCAGGTGAGCCTGGCTGGAAGAATTTGGCTGAAGAGATGCACATAACTGAGCTGCTGGAGAGATGATGGGATGCGCCTGGATGGAGGCGCATGATATCTGCTGCGCCTTACTGGTGGCGCATAGTGATGCTGCGCCTATCTGGAGACGCATGGTGGCCGCTGCGCTTATCTGAAGGCGCATGATGGCCGCTGGCTGTAGTCTTAGGCTCTTTCCTTTGTAGAAATTCTCCTTTGTACAGCCTTTTCTAGACATGTAATAGACTTTTATATATAAATAAAAAGTCCTTCTTCAATGTCTATAGTTATTGACTTTGCTGTGAAGTTCTTCGTCTGAGTTCTGGCGCATGTAGTGTCTGGCGCATGGGCTTTCTGGTTGTGAAATTCCATGCTTCTACAACAACATGGAACCATCAAACCTCGAAAATAACAAGATTAAATAGATCAAAACCCAAAAATCCGAAATAAACATAAATTTAGATCTACAAGAATCTAGCCATGGAAATTGAAAATGTCAAGTACTAAAGTGTTTTAGAATGTAGTAAGGAAGAGAATGAAGTAATAAAATTTGAGTTCCTCCATGAAGCAAGTTGCACTTGCCTAGACCTCTCTCTCTCTCTCTCTCTCCGGGTAGGTGAAGAAGATAAATGGTGGAGAAGAAGAGTAATGAATAATAATGGAAGAGAGAGAGAGGAATGGATATTTATGGTGGGAGTGGTGGTAGGTGGGAGTGGTTTGGTTCACATAAAACCCAACCAAGCCAAACCCACTAAACCGAACCAAACCAAGCCAATGCAATGCCATGAGGAACCATGTAATGAAATACTCAATAAACCAAGCTCCATTAATCAGAATTAATTAATCTATGAACGATAAATGACAATTAAACCTTTATGCTAAATATGAAATAAACCATAACTAACTAATCAAAAAAAATGAGAAATACAGGTCAGAAATACGAACACGTATAAATACGTATCACAAATTTCGGGGCACTACATACCCCCAAGCAATTTTTGTGGTGTCCTTAGAAAAAACCTTTCTAATCTAATCAAACATGGGTATAGGATTGTTGAATTCCTTTTCCATGGGAAAGAAATAGGAAATAGATTACTAGGAATACAAAATTCCATCCAAACGAGCCATTAGCATTTTTGTAAGAATTTATGGCTCGAGGCCCAATGAATCTCGTCCACCTCAGAAGCGAGCCGTTCTGATACCAAATTAGTGGAGTCTATCCAAAATCTTATCCTAAATCTGCGATGGGGTTTTACTTCCAGTTTAACAGTGTGAGTAGTTGTAGCTCTATAGAACCCTTTATTTGGTTTGAGTCTATCCAAAATCTTATCCTAATTAAATCTGCAGTGGGATTTTACTTCCAGTTTAACAGGTGCGAGTAGTTGTAGCTCTATAGAACCCTTTATTTGGTTCGAGTCTATCCAAAATCTTATCCTAATTAAATCTGCGGTGGGATTTTGCTTCCAGTTTAACAGTGTGAGTAGTTGTAGCTCTATAGAACCCTTTATTTGGTTCGAGTCTATCCAAAATCTTATCCTAATTAAATATGCGGTGGGATTTTGCTTCCAGTTTAACAGTGTGAGTAGTTATAGCTCTATAGAACCCTTTATTATTATTATTTTTTTGAAATCTCACGCACGCACACAATTGGGAGACTCGAACATTGCCGGTTTCTCCTCCGGATGTTCGTTCTAATACCACTAGGCTAGAGAGCTCGGACTATAGAACCCTTTATTTCGTTCGGTTCTCGGTCTCCCCTATAGCCCGAACCTTTTGACCCCAAATTCAAGATACCGCATATTCTTTCTAGATCCCATGGGCCAATCTCATTTGCTATAAAAAAAAAACTTTCAGAATGCGAAGCACTTTTGTGAGTGCTTAAAGCACCATTGAGGAGTGTCGTGATCGACATAGGTCCCCTAATAAAATAGACTTAACAGAGGTTTTATATAACAATTCCATAGCTGATCTCTCGAGACTTGAGAGAGAGAGAGAGAGAACTCTAAACGGAATGGAAAATGCTAAGTTTAGTACCAAATATTTACAACTTTTTTACATTTCACATCCACCCTCTGCTAACATGATTCCATCCGGTTTCACTCGGTCTTTCTTTCCTTCCATCAATGGATGCCATGCAGACGGATGTAAAATTATAATCAAAATTGGTTGTAAGCATAGCATTTTTCAAACGGAAAGGAGAGGGTGTTGGTAAAGAGAAGTCCAATGCATGTGTAAGTAATGATGCAGACGCGGAAGAATTGGCCCGGAAAACTTCGAGTGCACTCCCCATTTAATTTGGATATCCCTTGGTATATCCTCCGGACAACATTATTGCCGGTGCAACTTCGACAAAGAAAGAAAGAAGAAGTTGATGGTCCATGAAAGAGCAACGAAGCTGCTGTGATCATGAACAACCATCATGGACGACGGATCCCTCTCTCTCTCTCTCTCTATAGCTCGCGAGCTCGGCGCCGCTACTTTATTTCAGCACTTACAATATTGGTCGCTACTCGCTACGTGCGTTTGTTGGTGTCAGTCTACTCCCAAACTAAAGGGACCAGACGGTGGCTTTGGGCATATGCTTTCCGAAGATTCTAAATATATGTAGGTATGTTAGTTATTATATATATTAACCAAAAAATCGCAAATGAACCGAAAATCGAATAAACCAAAAATCGAACCGATTAATTCGGTTCGGTTTGATTTGGTTATGAGTTGTTTCGGTTTTGCTTATTCGATTTCGGTCCAATTCAATTTTCGATTATTCGATTCGGTTTGAACCGATTTAACCGAATGCTCATCCCTACTCTAGTTGAGGTTTATATTTTGTAATAAAAAATTTAAGTGGTAGATAGTGAGCTTTAACTTTTAAGTAGAGCAATGCTAGCCAACATAGACTGTGGGTAAGAGAGAGAGAGAGAGTGTTAATTGGCAACTGCTATATAAACAATTATAAACAGGTTATAAGATTTTTGGTTGTAATTTTAGTATTGTTGATTGTAAGAATTTCTTGGACTGCTTAAGAAAAGATTATATTATGGACGAGATCAATCCCGTATATCAAATAAATTGAATATTTTTGTTTCTTTGGATAATGCTCTGGACTTTATTTTGGCTGTCACTCGTGCGTTTTGGCTACTGCGAATGATTAGGAAATGGATGTCCAACAAACGGAAAACACTGAAGACTCGTGGTTGGACTTTGCGGTTGACCAACACCTTTCCGTTTCGTTTCGCGAAGACTAAAAGAGTCTATCGAGTTGACATGCCAACATGAGAAGTTTTGAGAGTCCAACTCCGACGCGTGGAATGGGTCCCACTAAGTGGCTCGTCTTTGTTCGTCTACGCTCAAGTAGTAAGTCAAACAAGACTTCGAACTTGGACAATCTTCCTCTGCCTGGAACAACACCCAGACTTAACATGATTTCACAAGATGTCAGAATCGTGGATGACCTTCCTGAATCGGCCCATAATATAAAAAAAACTAGTTCTGGATAGGACAATCCAATCCCGTAGGCCAGTCATGGGGTTAGTGCTTGAAGAAGAAATCTGCCTACACAGCACTTGAAGTCCACTTGCGATGAGCTTAGTATATATCTATTTTAGGTAAATAAGGGTGTGATATAATGCACGAAAAATTTACCATCGTCCAATGGCAATCATGTCGATAGGGGCCACGACGGAGGTGCCGAACATGAAAGGGAGATGATCACTGCCTACCATTAAAGGTGGACGGAAAAAGATATCAGAGTGGATTATTTAGGTATTTCCTTTGACGCCAACGGTTGGCCGCGTCTCAAACGAGAGATTCCCTGTCCTTCAACAATCTTTAGGCGAGCCTAACACCATTCAAATGATAAATGCCATTTCTCCATCTCCCTTTGCTTTTCAAAGTTTTTTTTCTTCTTCTTCTTTTTCCTTTGTAGTGACACAGTACAGCACAGGAAGGCATATATATATATGTTTGTTCCAAAATTGTTTTGTCGTCTACTAATTTTTTTGAGGTATGTTAACATTAGAGGAGAGTGCTAGGTTGCCCACGGTTTTTTGTGCTCGCCTCTTGCACGCAGGTCACGTGACGGCCGCCCATTGGTGGTGGCAGGCCACGCTACAGGAGGAGGTGTTGAAGCCAATAGGAGGGATAGGTGGGGGTGCAGACCAAATGACCGTCACTTTTTGCGAGCAAAATAATTTTTTTTAAATATTACAAAAAATTGTGTACATAGCATAGAAGTTACTGTATATTGTGTAAAAGGGACTTAGTTTTTATATTTTGTGAGTGAGCCCCAATACGTCCTAATGTAGGGAGTAGAATGCGTTTAATTAATTTACGCCCCCCTTATCACAAGGCGTAAATTAAGTCCTTTGCTTTTCAATTATTTTTTTTTGTTCTTTTTCCTTTTAGTGACACACTACAGTACAGGAAGGCATATGTTTGTTCCAAAATTGTTTTGTTGTCTACTATTTTTATGAGCTACATTAATATTATTCTTATGAATTTTAAAGTTTTTTGTAATTTACTATCTTCCGCCCCCACTTGACAGTCATTATGAAACGTTTTGCTTTTGTTTTTTTTTTCTTTTTTTCTTTTTCTTTTCAGTATTGATTTTCTTAGAAGTTATCTGTGGATTCTAAGTGTGAAGTTGGATTACATTTATCTTTGGTCTCGTTTATTCAAATGTCTATTTCTAGAATGTTTGTTGGAGTTGCGTTTCCAAAAGATCCACTTTAGTTTCATGTATTTGGAAAAAAAAAATTATCTAACATTTAAAAAATGTTATCAAATGAACTTCCAGATGAAAAGAGTAATGCTATTTGTCCCTCCATAAAGAGTTTTCCTTACATGGCAGCTGCCATAGCAAGTTGATATGACAATTGGCTTGATATATTTTAAAATTAAAATTAGAATTAAGATTAAATTAACATTAACATTAAAATTACAATTAAAATTAAAATTAAAATTAATATTAACATTAAGATTAATATTAATATTAACATTAACAATAATGTTAACATTAACAATAATATTAATATTAATATTGATATTAATATTAACATTAATATTAATATGAAAAAAATTAAATAATTAATTTTTTGGGTTAAAAATTGTCATGTTAGCTGTCATGTTAGATAGCACATAATATTATTTAACAGACCACTTCAGCTGCCATATAAGGAGAGATAATTTGGAAAACAATTTAAAAATAGAAATAACATTCTTCTTTTTTCTTTTCAGTGACACAATACCGTACAATAAGACATATGCTAGTTCCAAAATTGTTTTGTCATCTTCTATTTTTATGAGGTACGTCAATATTAGAGCAGAGTGCTAGATTGTCCGCAGTTTTTTGTGCTCGTCACTTGTCCGCAGGCTACGTGACGGCTGCCCATTGCTGGTGGCGGGCCCACGCTATATGGGAGGTGCTGAAGCAAATAGGGGAGGGGATAAGTGAGGGTCCAGGCCAATTGACCGTCACTTTTTGCGAGCAAAAAGGAGTTTCCTTTAATATTACATAATGTGTACATAGCATATTTTGCAAATGAGCCCCAATACATCTTCATGTAGGGAGTAAAATGCGTTTTGTTAATTTGCACCCTACTGTAAGGCGTAAATTTTTTATTTTATTTTTTAGTTAAATCGTAACCATCTGAATTATGGATTTACGTTCTTCTTTTGGGCGTATATTTTTTGTTTTTTGTTTTTTACGCCCTTCTTTTGGGCGTAAATTGGTGTTATAATTAATTTTGTTTATCCTTTCTTTCCTACGATTTTCCTTCCTCTGGTTTTATTTCCTCTGGTTAAGATTTCATAACTCATAATTCAAGATGATTACAATTCTTGAAAAAAAAAAATCCTAATCTAAAGCCAAAACAAAAAGAAAGAAAGAAAGAAAGAAAAATAAAAACACCAATATATGCTCTAAAGAAGAGTGTAAAAAAGAAAATTATATACGCCCAAAAAATGGACGTAAATCCATAATTCAACATGGTTGATTTAAATAATAAATTTACGCCCTATAGTAGGGCGTAAATTGACTAAACTCGTTTTACGGTCTAATTTGTAAATATGAAAATTATGTGCTTTTAACACAATAAACACTAAATTTTATGCTCTGTATACAATTTTCAGTTATGAATTTTAAAGTTTTATAATTTACTATCCACTGTCGCCACTTGATTGTCACTATGAAATCTTTTCCTTCCCTTTTTTTTAGTATAAATTTTCTTAGAAGTTATCGGTGTATTTTTTATGTTAATTTGCATTACACATATCTTTGATCTGGTTTGTTCAAGTGTCTATTTTTAGAATGTTTGTTGGAGTTGCGTTCCAAAACATCCATATGAGTTCCCATATACATATTTGAAAGAAATTGTCTAACATTTTAAAAAATATGAACTTCCCTATGAAAAATAAGTGCAATGCAAACTGCCATGCTATTTTTAGGCCCCCACCACGTTCCCAATTTCTTTTGTGGGTTGCTTGATCAAACTTTCCAACGAGTACAAATTCAAGATGTAATGCTTCTCCAAGTATCCTATGCCAGCCAAGAAAATATAGGAATCAAAACCCAATACTTGGGGACTTCAATTTTGGTACTCTTGTCCATTTCTATCCAAACATTAGGGGCATCTACATGAACAAACAAACCAAGCAACATTTTGTTAGAAATATTGCTTCTTAAAAAAAATATATAAACAAAACAAATCAAATTAAAGTTACCGGCCTTCGGAAAAGTCGCGCACGAAGCACTGCCATAAGAGTTGATTCGGGTCTATGTGCAGACTTGTTCCAAATTCTCCTAGTGGTAAAATTTCCGCTCTACCGGTATCCCGTCGTCGCACACAACTCAGGAAGATTGACCCTGACTTAGCTCTTGCCCAGAGCAGAAAAGATTGGAATGGAAAGAAAAAAAAAGAATACATGTTTGTGAAGGAGGAGGAGAAGGAATCACATGGTTGCCATTTTTTCTTCTTCTCAAGTATATTCTCAATACTAACAATATGGATACATATATAGGCAACCCCTCTTCCTACAAATTTAATAGATTTTAATATGATTTTATGGCTAGTTATGTAGTCATTTGATCATTAAGCCCATAAAATACCAATGAATATAAAATAAATATTGAAACGGTCAAAATTTAAACAACACAAAAAAAGGTTGAAAGTATTGAATAGAAAATAAAATGACATTGAAGTGAGGAATAAGGAAGTTGGTTTTTTCTCAAATTATACAACAATTTCCTCCCAAAAAACCAAGTTCCGAACAGCAGAAAGGAGGGGAAAAAAAAAGAACTCTGGGCAATTATATACTATGCATAGATGAGATGGACTACAGCCTTGAATCTCACTTAGTGACTATTGTCTTTATCTGAAGAAGAACTTGATGGACTACGCCTTGAATCAGACTTCTTGAACCAGATTCAGAAAATAGCACACATAGTACGCTAGAGGTACTTGGGTCTATCGGGTAGCGCGTTAGAATGGCCATGCGCACTTTTTTCATATTCATGAGAGTTGTCTGGGATCGCCCTGTCCCATAGTCGCGGCCTTCACGACCTCTCATATAGGTAAGTCCTCAAAGGGTTGGTGATCGGAGTCAACCTTGCATAATCTTGCTTGGACCTATTAAGAGTTTAAAACTCATCCTAACCAAATCACACCGGAACACTGGCACCATAGGGATGGAGAATCATTATACACATGTACAGCCACTTGGGCATTATTTTAATAAGATTTTAATCTCGAGTCAGTGTTCCATAAAGTCACGTAAGTCCAGCTTGTTTCTACCCATTGAACCGGCTTCTTGGGATCTCCAGTCAGACTCGGTTAGGTTGCCACTGCTGGTGACTTACTTATGGGCTTAACCCCATCCCCCTCGATGATTCTAGGATTAATTTCCTAGACAAACTCTTCGTCAAGAGTAAACAGACTCTTCGTCAAGAGATCTGTAAAGTTCTTTATGACTTTATAGTCAAGAACTACATTTTTACTTTTTAAGATCTTTTAATGTCTTTAAACGCAGCTGCAGGTACCTGTTCATCTTAGAATTCACAAGATCATGCTTTTAGCATAATTTTAAAATAAATGACAGGTAAGAAATATGTTGATCACGTAAAGTATAAAATGTCTAAGCCATACATCTTCAGTACAAGATGTAACTGAAGATAACACTTCTGAGTATATAGTACTCTTGGCTATGATTCTTACATGCATAAACTCAAGAGATGACAACTCCGCATAGGATAGAAAAAAATATATATCCATAAATGGATTAGATGTCATATGAGTTAGTTACCCATTTTGTATTAAAAATGACTTTCTATGACATAAGATTATCTAATATGATACAATTTTACAATCTAGAATTTTCTTAAAAATATATTCTAAAACTGGTTTGACTGATTTAGTTATTTTCTAAATCAGATTTGGTGACATCACAACTATTTAACAAGTATGTGATTTCACTAATTGCTGATATAAACATTAGGACAGTGAGCAAAAACTCAGCTGATTCTATCATCTCTTAAAGTAAGATACAGTAACTTTCAGTCTTGGCTCTAAAGATTTATCTTTACAAGCTATTTTTACAAGAATGACTGTCTAAAGTATTAGAATAATAGTTTAAGTGAATTTTGCTAATTGGCCTTATCAAATCTTTAGTTTATCAAGTTTTGATAAACTTGGGTTAGTTGTAGGGGCCGGTTCCCAGCTAGCGGAGGTCCACAGGGGGACGATTAAATACCGTGTCGCTTAGAGCTATTTACGTCCGGTTGACAGAAGAACCCTTTCGGCTTGTACCCAAACTGATCTTAACTTTTAGAACTTTAGATTTAAAGGAATTTACAATTTCACTAGCTATTTTCTTGTGACAAAATTGTTTGAATAAATCAAAAAATTTACATTGCGTCACGAAATATAAGCAAAAATAAAGTTTGTCTAACTATTGTGATAGAACAATATTGTGATTTCTTTCTGACTAGAAATTCTAATATTGTGATAATATATTCATTTAAGGTTCAAATATATAAAACTAACATGCGAAGAATATCGCTTTTATACAACAATATACAGAACCATATGTATAAACCAAGATAATTGGCTCATAGATTTCAACAATATATTTCTCCAATTAAATTTAGTAATCAAAATGAATAGAATACGTGAATTGTAAATATGAAAAATTACCTTTCCACGTGATCAGAACAATTTTGTACCTCTTGATTTTGGCTTACCAATAATACTTCAGAAGATGTTATTTTTTTTCCATCATTTTAGATATTTCCATTATTCTCACTTCACCCTTGACATGTTAGAGATGGACTAACAAGTCACAATCTCTAATGCTTCTGATTTGAAAATATAACTTTACAAAGATCATGTTAAGAATGAGTGAGTACAAACAAATTTTTAGTTCCGTCACCAATAATATGTTGCTCTTTTCCAAAATTAAAAATATCTCTAAGGATTCTACCTTCAAGAGAATAGGGGTTAGTTTGCATACTAACAAGAAATATATACTTGAAACTATGCACAAACTTTTTCAACAATAATTTTACAAAGTTTTAATATACAAGATTTGAAAAATAACATATATTTTTTTTTATATTTGACAAAATGTCAATGATATATTGTGTTAAACTAGTGGACTAAGAAAGGAAGAATTTTTCTGTTTGTGCAAAGTGTTCTACCTAACAGTAAAAGTCCAACCAAATATCCACCAAGCGTTATGATGTTAAGTTAATGTTGTATTCTAGCCAATGACAGTCACAAGATATAACCAGTAAAAGAAGAATACGTTTATTGTTGCTAATATTAACTATAACAGTGTCAAGACAATAGTATAAAATAATATTTCTTTTTAGACAAAAAATAATAAATAAAACTAATAGATATAAAAATAAAATTTGAACTAATATTACTCCACAGATTCTATAAGGGAACATATCATATTATGCCATTCAGACCGGTTTAAATATATTATGTATTCCAAGTCAAGAAATGACAACAATATTTAATAACAATTGAAATTGTAAGAATCCTTTAGTGAAAAATATTCTTTGACCAAACTTTAAAGCTGAATGGTGACATTTAAGAGTTCTCTATTAGTAGGGAAGATGAAAGATACAAGAATAACTGATATGTCATTCATTACTGATGTGTCTAATGTTTTGTAAACATATTAACATTTATTTTCTAAGTCATGACAACATGTAAAATATTATGTTAAAACAATATGAAAACTATAGTAGACTACATATTTATATGTATCATGTAAACCATTAGTATGGGGAATGATTATTTAACCATTCACAAAAGAGGGAGAATATAAGAATGATAGCTCCCAACATTTCATATAAGCATGTATATGTATGTTGTGTTTCTATATGGGTCTTTGAATGCAAAAAAATATTATCTACTAAAAAGTAGGTGGTAGTTAAAAATATATATATTTGTTATGAAACCCTTATCTATTCACCATTATGTCATGAGTTACACATGACCCTTGGGATCATGTAACTCATGACCCTTGGGTTATGTAACTCATGACCCTTGGGTTGCCCCTTATACCTATATATATGGCCCTTGCCATATGATGAAATGAGAAGAAGAAATATACTATTCTACAATTCTAGTTTTCCTTCAAACACGTTATCAGCACGATTGCTGAAGCAAGGAGAATCGACGTCATCCTTCCTCCTTCCCTAGCCGATCCGACGTACCGTTAATTTTTTTTACCTTCTTCCACCGTACGATAAGAAAGGTAAATTTATTTTTGAAAAATTCATCTTATTCATGAGATGTACTACTTTCTGAATCATGTAAGTACTTGCTCATGATACAATATTCAATTGGATAGTTTTCTAGATGATATCTAAAATTTCATTCGAGAGTACGATACTCTAGAGAAATGATAAAACCCATTTCCATATGCTATAATTCATAGAGCTCCTAAATCGGCATATTCATGTGGTGTGTCTGGATATGTTTAGATTTTCAACAAATGGTTTGCAGTTTATAGCTTTATATTCGAAGTTGGGATCTTATATTTTCAATAAATCGTGTTATCTCTTGAGAACCGTCAAATCACTTAATTCTGATCAAGTGGTTTAATCCATTAGTCGAATGTCTGTCCAATTTAGAAGGACTCCACTTGACTGCATTATTGCTATTAATCATCCTTGTGATTCGAACAATCGGTATATGGTCCGAGGGCATAAATAAATTGCCTAATATAACGGAGTAATCTTGCAATATGTTACAGTAATCATTTTAAAATATTGTATTTCAGTTTATGTGGTTTTGTGTAACATATATAATAGACAAAGGACCAACAAATTCGTTTGAAGCCATCCACCCTTAATGAAGGGTGGACCACACAACTAGCAACAGTAGTGCTTTATGTTGGGTAGGCATTTTTTTTTACACCAAAGAAAGATGGATCAATTCATGGAAAAGATTGGATGTTATTTCCAACTTACAATCTAATTCTGAGACTTTCAAGCATGCATATATGCATGTTGGTACTAAATAGTAGATATCTGTCAAGGATACTAAATAGTAATGCTCTTAGCTTCTTCTTCTTTCCAACTTTCATAGTGTTCATTACAGTAGCATTTTGAGTCCAGCAGGGTCGGCTATCTCATGGAATGGATGAGGACATAATTGCATAAATGAGACTAAACTTTAAATATCTTGCTACAAGTATATCTTGTTTTAAACTTTAAAGTTCCATTGATTAATGGAAAGGAAAAGTTTAAGGAAATTAACTCAATATTTTTTTTTGGCATGATTGATCTAAAGATAAAATGGCCGAAAAAAAATAGCGAGTGTCGATTTCGTAGTACTAGACGCTGCTGAAAAAAAATTATTTGAGCTGGCACGTGGACCTGAAGTTCCATTTACGTGCCCAGGGCTTATTAGCCACCATTTCAACTCCTCTCCCATCGGCTCCGGCCACTGGTAGTGTCAATTTCTTGATAAATGTGAATTTCTTGAAAAATGATATTTATTCTTACATTTGACAAAGAAAATTTTACGAAGTCTCTCCGAATAGGCTCACCTATTTGGGTATGATGTCAGAAAGAACTTGAGGCTTGGTATTTAATTGGTCTTCGGTGACCTCCCTCCCTCATTTTTCCGCCTGGTCATATTCACGTAGAGCTACCGAAAGGAGTTGACCGAATATTTTTTTTTCCTCAAATTGTATTTATAAATTATGCATTTTTGCAAGCAACTTATTGACCTCTCTATATCGGCCCATCGATCGATATAAGAGAATTTTTTTTAAACAAAAATTGTATTTCAAAACAGTTGTTTTAATTACGATTGTTTGTTGTTATTTTTTCATAGATCTATAGATGAAGTGTGAATGCCTTGTGGACAGCGCCTCGACGCACACAATCCTTCGAGAAAAAAGCTATTTTTATAGCTTATATGATTATGACGGTCCCGTTATTACGATATCAGGACTATCAAACATAATAGAAGGATCTGGTGAAGCAATTATATTGCTCCCAAATAAAACAAGACTAATAATAAAAGATGCACTATTCTCTCCTAAATCAAATAGGAACCTCATAAGTTTCAAGGACATTCGCTTAAACGGATATCACTTAGAAACAAATGAAATAAATGAGGCAGAATATCTGTATGTTACTCGTCTAAAAGATGGTTCAAAAACTATCTTAGAACGATTCAAGGGACTCCCGTCGGGTCTCTATCATACTCATATTCAATCAACAGAAGCTAACATGATTGTGCACCAGAAGTGTCATTCATCGCCAAAATTTAAACTTTGGCATAATAGACTGGGTCACCCAGGATCAGCTATGATGAAACGAATCATGAGCCAATCCAGTGGACACAACCTGCAGAACCTGAAGATTCTTCAGAAGTATGATTACTCGTGTCTACCTTGTTTTCAAGGCAAACTTATAACGAGACCATCCCTTTTGAAAGTGGGACTAGAGTCTCCTAGCTTCTTAGAGAGAATTCATGGAGACATTTGCGGACCTATTCACCCCGCAAGTGGTCCATTTAGGTACTTTATGGTACTTATAGATGCATCTACTAAATGGTCTTATGTGTGCCTTTTGTCCACCCGCAACTTAGCTTTTTCTAAGCTATTGGCACAAATAATTAAGTTGCGGACTCATTTCCCCGATAACCATATCAAAAAATTAAGACTTGATAATGCGGGTGAATTTACTTTACAGGTTTTTCAAGACTATTGCCAAGCAACTGGCATCGAAGTTGAACATCCTGTAGCTCATGTTCACACCCAGAATGGGTTAGCAGAATCTCTTATTAAGAGATTACAATGGATTGCTCGTCCATTGTTGATGCAGTCACAGTTGACTGTGGAAGCTTAGGGTCATGCTATATTGCATGCCGCATCACTTATTAGAATACGGCCTTCTGGGGGTCATATTCTATCTTCGATGCAGCTCGCTTATGATTCACCTCCAAATATCTCTCATTTGAGAGTTTTTGGTTGTGCTGTTTACGTTCCCATTGCCCCCCCCCCCCCCCCCCCACAAAGGACCAAAATGGGTCCACAATGTCGATTAGGTATCTATGTTGGGTTTGACTCACCCTCTATAATTAGATACCTAGAACCCCTGACGGGTGACGTATTTAAGGCACGTCTTGATGACTGTGAGTTTGATGAAGGATTATTTTCTAAATTGGACACACAGTCTAAGAAGCCAGAAGCTTCTAAGACAATTTCTTGGGACACAAAAACTTTGTCTCATTTTGATTCGCGTACAAGTCAATGTGAAGATGAGATCCTGAAGATATTACATCTTCAGAACACTATACATCTACTTCCGGATATATTTACTGACAACCAGAAGATTGTCAGATCACACGTCCCTGTTGCCAACACGCTAGCTAGGATTGACATCTCCAAAGATGGATGCAATCCGCCGGCAACAGAAATGGCAATACCTCAATTAAAAAGAGGACGCCCACCAGGTTCGAGAGACAAAGTTCCTCGTAAAAGAAAAAATCCTGGAGAAATTAAGAAGATCCCAACACAGGATTCTGAGCTCAGATCAGCTACCTCTCCCCTCCTAGTTTCCCCTGAAGAGGAACAAACAGAAGAAATATTATTAAATTATGTACGTACTGGAGAGGTACTGAACAGAAAAAGCACAGTCGTCGACGACGATTTTACGTTCAATATTGCCGTTCACGTCATTGAAAATGACGATGACATCGATCCACGGTCTCTAGCGGAATGTAAACGCAGAGGCGATTGGCCAAAGTGGAACGAGGCAATAGGAGTAGAGCTGGACTCACTCTTGAAACGCGAAGTCTTTGGACCAGTAGTCCAAACACCTGAAGGTGTAAAACCTGTGGGATATAAATGGATCTTCACAAGAAAAAGAAATGAACACAACATAGTTGTGCGCTACAAAGCACGCCTTATAGCACAAGGTTTCTCCCAGAAACTGGGAATAGATTATGAAGAAACATATTCTCCGGTCATGGATGGGAATACCTTCAGATTCCTGATCAGCCTCTCTTCTCTGAAAAGCCTAGAAATGCAGCTCATGGACGTTATGACTGCATATCTTTATGGCAATATAGATAAAGATATCTATATGAAACTCCCTGAAGGATATAAAATTTCACCAGAGAAAACAGATAGACCTCGGGACACCTATTCTGTAAGGTTACAAAGATCATTGTACGGTCTTAAACAATCAGAAAAAATGTGGTATAACAGACTAAGTGAGTTTCTTGCTACGCAAGGATTTACTAATGATAAAGTCTGCCCGTGTATCTTTATAAAAAGATCGGGAACAGGATTTGTTATAGTCGCCGTTTATGTCGACGACTTAAATATCATTGGATCTCCTGCAGAGATCACTGAGATATCTGAAAGCCTTAAGACAACTTTTGAAATGAAAGACCTAGGCAAAACAAAGTATTGTCTTGGCTTACAGATCGAACACCTAAAGGGTGGTATCCTGTTACACCAATCTACATATACACGAAGATTACTTAAACAATTCCACATGGATAAATGCCATCCCCTTAGTACACCAATGGTCGTTCGATCATTGGACGTAAAGAAGGACCCTTTTCGTCCACTGGAAGAGAGGGAGGAATCATTAGGTCCTGAAGTACCTTACCTAAGTGCCATTGGGGCACTACTCTATCTGGCTAACTGTACGCGTCCTGATATAGCGTTTTCAGTTAACTTATTAGCCAGATACAGTGCAGCGCCCACAAAGCGCCACTGGAATGGAGTGAAGCATCTTCTGCGCTACCTCCAAGGGTCTATAGACCTAGGACTATATTACCCGAATAGTGGGTCTTCCACTTTACTTGGTTATTCAGATGCAGGTTATAGATCAGATCCCCACACAGAGAAATCACAAACTGGATTTGTGTTTATTTTCGGTGGTACGGCTATCTCTTGGAGGTCCGTCAAACAGACCAGTGTGGCTATCTCATCCAACCATTCTGAACTCCTGGCAATCCATGAAACAAGCAAGGAGTGTGTTTGGCTTCGTTCCGTCATTCAGCACATTTTGTCATCTACTGGCCTGAAGACTGGTGAACTTGAGCCTACTACCCTTTTTGAAGATAATGCAGCATGTGTAGCTCAACTTCAGAAAGGATACATAAAGAATGACAAGACGAAGCACATATCCCCCAAATTCTTCTGGACGCACGACCTTCAAGAAAAGGAACAAGTCAAAATACAACAAATTCAATCTTGTAATAACTTAGCAGATTTGTTTACCAAAACACTGCCACGATGTACTTTTGTAAAGCTTGTAAGAGGAATAGGGATGAGGCAACTAAAAGACCTGCAAGCCTGAAGCTTGTATAGATCAGGGGGAGTAAAACTATAGGATTGTACTCTTTTTCCTTAGGACTGATGGTTTTTCCCACTGGGTTTTCCACAGCCAAGGTTTTAATGAGGCAAACTAAGTTTACTCTGGATCCAGCAATATCCACCCCATTAGCTTATTGAATCCTGAAGTATTTCATAAGTGGATCCAAGGAAATGGATGAATAAGGGGGAGTGTTATGAAACCCTTATTTATTCACCATTATGTCATGAGTTACACATGACCCTTGGGATCATGTAACTCATGACCCTTGGGTTATGTAACTCATGACCCTTGGGTTGCCCCTTATACCTATATATATGGCCCTTGCCATATGATGAAATGAGAAGAAGAAATATACTATTCTACAATTCTAGTTTCCCTTCAAACAATATTAACTTATATCATTTACATCATTACTAATTGTTAGTGTCAACCAAAAAATTTAAAAATAAATATAAGATATCAATTAATTTCATAAGAGGCAATAAAACCAAATATAAATAACTCTAGCCATGCACACACTTTAATTGCCACATTTATCTTCTCATTATCAGCCTTTATGCATATGATACAAGTTAATTACAATATTAAATTACCACAAATGCCATAAAGAATAGTACTAGAAGAATATATGGATAGTTGACAATATTTATATCCTTTAAGAAGTTTATACTAATAAGTATCAATGATTGGCAATATCTTTTCAAATCAAAAGGTTATATTTTTATAATTTTCAGTATACAATAAGCAAGTAGTATACACTTCAAACCATGAGTTGCATCTTGGCAACAATTTTTTATTATATATATTTATTTATTCTAACCATGAGAATGACTCCACCATTCAGAAAATAGTAATATCAGTCTAAATAAAACAATTATCAAAATTCTTCAAGCTGATACCATGGAATTTTACATAGGAGAAAAAAAACTTAATTCTATGTCGCGTGCATTTCCATTTTATATGATGCATGAGATATGATTAGGTACACTTCGTCCTGACAAATAAATTTGGTTTTAATCGCAAAAGAGAAAAGAAAAAAAATTCTAATCATGAACATTACATGTCATTGAAAGAAAACATTTATATATCATTAAAAGAACTTTATAAACATTACAAAATCAAAAATTTGTGCCGAATAATTTCAGCATGTATAGAATTATAGTGCCTCCAACAATGGTAGATTATGCTAAAACATAAACTTATAAGACCACAACCCCCATAGCATTGCCATCATTACAAACATCTATTTTACAACTTTATTATTAATTGCTCCTTCAAAAGTTTAAATGATCAATTATAATATAACACAAATCATGCATTCAAAACGAATTCACTAGTTCAAAAATCAATTCATTAGAACAAGTTTGCAAAATTTATAGGATTGATAAAGTTTGCAAAAAATATATGATCAATTACCAAGAAAAAAAAAATTCTAGCGAGATCACATGCTGAGTCTACAATTTTGTGAACATATTATAGTATCATGTCAGTAATAACGATCCTAGATTAAATATCATCTAAATATAATTAGATAATTTATAAAACAAATATATATTGCACATCAACATAACATATTCCAAACATACATGCACAAGTATGCATGTTTATAAGCATTTCTTTCTACAAATTATCACATTTCAATGAAATAAAATTTAAGGACCAAGGTGGAGAGATATAGAGTATTTGTTATCAACACATAAAATTTAGTATACTTAGCTAGAGTAGATCCACGACTGACAAGTAAAATGCAACAATATTTAATGAAAAGACAAATAACCATTCATGTGGACAACGAGATATACAACATATGAGAATTATTCGATAATTCCAGTGAACTGAAAATCACAACTTTGACAAGAAGAATACATACTAACACATATATGCTAGCGCTTTCTTAGTAACATGTCAGAACAATTTTATATCTTAAATTCTTGGATACACTAGTTTAATCATGCAAATTGTGGAGATCAATTGAGCAACTTACATAATTTTTTCTGTCACTAGCCGAATGCTAATTTTGAAGATCAATTAAACAAATCATATAAATCAACTCTTAGATTGTTAGAAATATTACTTCTTAAAAAAACATATAAACAAAACAAATCAAATTAAAATTACCGGCCTCCGGGGAAGTCGCGCACGAAGCACTGCCCTAAGAGTTGATTTGGATCTATGTGCAGACTTGTTCCGAATTCTCCTAGTGGTAAAACCCCCGCTCTAGCGGTATCCCGTCGTCGCACATAACTCAGGGAGATTGACCCTGACTTAGCTTTTGTCCAGAGCAGAAAAGATTGGTATGGAAAGAAAAAAAAAAAAAAAAACATGTTTGTGAAGGAGGAGGAGAAGGAATCACATGGTTGCCATTTTTTTTCTTCTCAAGTATATTCTCAATACTAACAATATGGATACATATATAGGCAACCCCTCTTCCTACAAATTTAATAGATTTTAATAGGATTTTATGGCTAGTTATGTAGTCATTTGATCATTAAGCCCATAAAATACCAATGAATATAAAATAAATATTGAAACGGTCAAAATTTAAACAACAAAAAAAAAGTTTGAAAGTATTGAATAGAAAATAAAATGACATTGAAGTGAGGAAGAAGGAAGTTGATTTTTTTCTCAAATTATACAACACATTTAGACAGACCAAAAGTAAAAAAAAATAAAAACCAACAACATAATCATTCATTATTCTTAGCTCAATTGGCAAAAGGGCGGTGCTACTTTGTCTGCGGGCTTGGACCGCAGTTCTGATCCGCAGGCCACGTGTCGCCTTCTAAATGGAGAGGAAGACGGATGGATCTGGAGAAAGCAGGAGACCAGTGGGGTGGCGACACATGGCCCGCAGGTTAGGACTGCGGTCCAAACATGCAGGGCGCAATATAGCATTTTCGTTGGCAAAAATAGGGAGGCATAAGCCTGCTCTAGCTGGGTGGGGATCAGTTCGATCCCAGGAAGAAGTACTAACTCAAAAAAAAATATAAATAATTTTATGAACTAATTAAGGAATAATAGTCAAAGATTGATCCTTGTGTGAAGATATCTTATAAGATGTTGATTGATAAATTTGTTATTTATTTCTATTTTTTCATTATTGTATTGAAGTACAGGCAGTGTAGAGAAAGAGAGACACTTTGTCCCGCCACTGTCCTACATTCTCTTGCTTTAAAATAATAATATACATTTGCGTGTTCCTTCAACCTGAATATATGAAAGAAAATCGGTCAGTGTTGCTGTCATGTTGGGCAAGTCAAAAGTTTCTTTTGAGATAATAGAATAGATATTTAATCTATATCTATGCTAAATATCCAGCCTTTGGGCAAGTTAGAAGTATTCCTTTGGTTAATATTTGGATGTTTTATAGGGTTACTAGTCATAACCCGTGCCCATAGGACATAGTTCATTTAAGGTATTCCCTCTCAAAATCTTGGACCTCCAATTTTAAACGAACAATAATAATTATGAGGCCCCCATCAAAATATTAAATCCCAACCACTGCTGGATGTGAATTTTCTTTGAATTTTTCATAAAATCCCACTCTCAATAATGCTCATCCACAACTATTATGAGCGCAAACCCCACTCTTTGGATTTTCCATAAAATTCCACTCTCAATAATGCTCATTCTCCATAAAATTTCACTCTCAATAATGCTCATCCACAACCATTATGAGTGCAAACCCCACTATTTGGATTCCCCATAAAACCCCACAACCGTTGATTCACCAAGATTAAATCCCAACCACTCTTTATCTTGGTACAGTCAGCCCTAGGATTCAAAAACCTTTGTGTTTTGTATAATAGATTTTGTATAAGGGTACCAAATTTTTGATATAATTAGATTTTTGGTACTAAATTTGTCTGTTTTAGAGTTTGGGTACTCGAATTTTTTTAATGTCACATTTTAGTGACAAAAGTGGACTTTCAGTGACGAAATAAAACTTTTAACGACGAATGTTCGTCACTAAAAAGTTACAGTACCCAAAGTCTAAAACGGACAAATCCAATACCCAAAGTCTAATTATATCAAAAACTTGGTACCCTTATACAAAATAACCCAAATATATACTATAAAAAATTGGGTAAAGTGCATTTAAACCCTCCTTAGAGTTGCCTCGTTAGCAAATTAAGACCTTTTAGAAATTTTATGCGGTTTGCACCTCCCGCAAACCCTGTTTTGAGCACAATACCCCTTTCCGTCAAGTTAACGTCAAAAGTAGCCGTTATCAACCAAATTAAGGAGAGAGAAATTATTCAACTCCCCAAAATACCCCTCCATTTGACCGTTGGGCACAGCAGCTATTCTATTCCTTCTCTATATATAGCATAGTGAAAAGTTGTTTGAAACATTACACTTAAACCACACACTTTCTATTTTTTACCTATTAATCCGGTAGGCTGTAGGGAAAATAACGTTTAATTTTTTTTCTTTATTCCTTTTTATTTTACTTATTTGCTATAATTTAATGTGTTGAAATTTTTTCTTACCTACAGATATCCAATCCAACTGCAAATTATGGCTAGTAGCTCTCAATCTTCGTTCTCAAGACGTCCAAATAGGAATTACGGAAGAACAATTTGTTGCTATTGTAGATTAATTAGTCCACTGAAGACTTCATGGACACCAACCAATCCTGGAAGAAGATTTTACGGGTGTGCAAATTTTTTAACAAATTCTTGTGGTTTTCTACTACGGGAGGATGAGAAACTTTCAGAACACTATCAAATTCTAATGTGGAATTTAATGAAAGAAGTAAAGGAGCATCGAGGCCAAGGTTTACAATTTATTGCTATTGTGGATTAATTAGCCCATTGAAAATAAATTTAATATTAGTTACAGTAATATTACGTCCAAATAGAAATTATGGAAGAACAATTTATTGCTATTGTGGATTAATTAGTCCATTGAAAATAAATTTAATATTAGTTACAGTAATATTACGTCCAAATAGAAATTATGGAAGAACAATTTATTTTTGGATTTTTGATACGTTTAGTAATATTTAAGTTATTTGTTTAAGTAATACATGTGATGAAAATAAATTTGTACCAAGATTTGCAATTTCAGTTAGAATTAATAAATAAATAATTACGATAATAGTCATGACTAATAAATTATTAAGTAAGGCTATTATGATTATAATGATGATTACTAAATTATTAATTAAAATTATTATAATATATAAATTATTAACTATAATTATAATTATGATTAAATTATTATTAATTAATATTATAATAAAATTGTAATTAATAAATTATTAATTACGATTATAATTATTAATTAAGATTATAATTATTATAAAATATTAAATAATATAATATTAGTTACAGTTATCTAGCTCCAAATACGGTTTACAAAATATGCCCTAAGTTAAATGGCTGGATAGTTCAGGACTAACCGGACATTTGTTAAAAGATTTTTTTTTCCAGAAAAAATTTAAGATGAAAACCTACTATTTAGATTATAAACATTTATTTTCGAAAATGACGTCAAGCATGAGAATTCTATCTTTTTAGGAACGGGAGGTTATTTTAATAATCTTTTTAATATTTTGTTTTTTTGTTTCCATTTTTTTTTCATCTTTTTTAATAATCTTTTCTAGTTTTTTAAGAGTGACTTTTGTTTTCAAATTTGTATAGTTTTTGTTTTTGTCTTTTTTCATTGTTTAAGATTTATCCTCATTTTTTGGGTTTTTGGAATATTTTTTCTTTTTTTTATTTTTTTCCATATTTTAATAGTACTTTTTTTTGTTTTTTATTTGGTATTTTTTTCCCAGTTTTTCATCATTTCTATTTTTTAAGAATTGATTTTTTTTTTGTATTTATCAGTTTTGTTTTTCCCAAAAATATTTATATATTTGTTAAATAAAAAATAATTTATGACAAAATAATTTTAAATAATATTTATCCACTTTTTTGACGGAGCTAACCGTTTTTAACAAGTTAATATTAATTAAAATAATTTTAAAAAATAATTTTACTAGCAAAGACCATTTTTCCTTTGTTAATATTTATCCACTTTTTAACAAATATTTTTGCTTAACCGTTTTTAACAAAATAATTTTAGAACTAACCGTTTTTAACAGTTAATATTAGATAGTTCAGGGGTAAAAAGGTCAAAACAACCCCATTTTAACACCCGTTAACAGAAAAGTTAGCGGAGGGGGTGATTTGAGCATTTTCGTAATCTCTAACCGTTTTTGGATCAGCGAGTCTTTATTTGCGTTTTCGTGACATCTAAGGAGGGTTTAAATGCACTTTACCCTAAAAAATTTGACAGTTCTTTCTTTGTAAAAGAATGTCAAAAATTTTACGATCTTAAGGCAGAAAATTGTCTAGAATTTTGGCAGACCTTCTTATGCAAAGGATTGTCAAAATTTCGAGAAATTATGCAGTAAATCGGACTCATCACGTGACAATGGTGAATGGTAAGCCGGTCCAATGTTATATAACGAAACATGGTTAATGTTTTCTTTCTCTAATTTAGGCTTACTAAGAATATCTAAAATTATTGCAAACATTTGATGTTATCAAAATCTAAAATATATATTTAATACCCCGGTGTGAAGAATCCCGGAGACAACCGTTTCTGGCATTCTAAGGATCATGTACAAATACTAAAAATTAATATTTTTAATCACTCTAAAAATGGGGTCTTTTAATTTTTGACATTCTAAGGATCCTGTTATTACAGACGCAAAAAAAGATCCTGTTATTAACATCGAAGGTGTTATTGCAGTCACCTCTCTCTCTCTCTCTCTCTCTCTCTATATATATATATATATATATATATATATATATATATATATATATATATATATATATATATATATATATATAATTTGTGTGCAATTGCACAACTTGTAAATGCTTAAACATGGCTGTCCGAAGGTGACTGCAATAGCAGAAAATGTCAATCATCATCCTAACATCGAGCAATCAATACCCAGAATAGTAAAAATAAGGGATATTAATATTAATATATAGCTTATCCCTACGATCTGGTAGACATTGTTGGCATATTTGTAGAAAATGTAATACGAAAAGGAAATTGGACCGCGAGGGATCGTGCATCTCCGAGCCTACTCTCGAAAAATTCGGACCCCCTTCCAATGAAGGCCTGACACATTGCTGCAAACCAAAATCGCGGTCCAAATAACACTATTAGCAATATTGGTACTTAATATAATGGATACTTCCACATTAGGTATAATAATATTAGCAAAAAGGAAAAACAATTGTTCAAAATTAGAAGAATTAGGCTCAAACTCTTTGATCCTCTTTTGGCGAAATGCTAAATATATTCTAATTCAATCTTGCTGTATGGCTAGCTTGGTACTAGCTCACTACTAGCAAATGTTAATGCGGCGGCGAGAACTAGTCAAGTTTACAGGTTTATCTAGTCAACAGCTTTTGGAAAATATTTTTTAAACATTTCTTTTATGTTAATTGGCTCCCAAAAAATTTGGATGATGACATCTCCCATTATGTGGCATCTGACATGGAAAGTGACATGGCAGCTGATATGTCATATTTTAACCCAAAAAATTAATTATCCAAAAAAATTATTGTTAATGTTAATGCTAATGCTAATTTTAATTTAATGATAATGTTAATATTAATTTTAATTTTAATGTTAATGTTAAAGTTAATATTAATGCTAATTAATGTTAGTACTAATATTCATGTTAATTTGAACCTAATATTAGTTTTCATATTAATTTTAATGTTAATGTTAATACTAATTTTAATTTAATGTTGATATTAATTTTAATATTAATGTTAAAGTTAATATTAATGTTAATTCTAAAATTAATGTTAATGTTAATTTTAATATTATTGTTAATGTTAACCAGCTAAACTTGTAGGCTTGGTTGTTTTTTTTCGTCATATCAGCATTTGCTAGTAGTGAGCTAGTACTAAGCTAGCCATAGAGCAATTTCGATTCTAATTAGTGGGGAGTAAGCAACTCCACCACCCTCCCTCCCTCTCTTCCTATAAATAGCGCCTTCGCTCAAACTCTTCGATCCTCATTCAACTCGCTCGTTGCCTTTGTCTCAGAAGGGTCTGAGCAGCTAGCCAGCCTATAAGCTACATCTGCAGATATGGGCGTAGGAACTGTCAACAGAATAGAGAGCTTCTCCGACCTCGAGTCCCCGGCCGTCGTCGACCTGCAGCCCCAAAGCCACGCGCTGGCGGCTGCCCCGGCGCCGCCGCCCTCGGAGACCCACAAGGTGCCCCTGCCGCAGGAGAAGCCCGCCCTCCAGGCTGCCAGGGAGAGGCTGGGGGAGGTCTTCTTCCCAGACGACCCCCTGCACCAGTTCAAGAACCAGCCCCTGCGCACCAGGCTCTTCCTCGCCCTCCAGTACCTGCTCCCCATCTTCAAGTGGGGCTCCGAGTACAGCCTCGCCCTTCTCAAGTCCGACGTCGTCTCCGGCCTCACCATAGCTAGCTTGGCTATCCCACAAGTATATACACGCAAAACTTATAATTTGCTTCACTACTGCGTACTATTTTTATTAGCACTTTGCTTTCTCTTATTTATTAGTCACCTTCAAATTTGAACGAAGGTTACTGACAAGTTCATGACAGATTATATATATATATATATATATATATATATATATATATATATATATATAGCACGATTTAATTGCGTAACGGTGTTGTTTTTGTCTGACTAATTAACTACAAAAACATATAACTGTGACGTCAAATTTTTACGCAAATTAATCTAAACAAGCAAATAAATATATAGGTACCTATTTCCATATATTAATTGATGTATCATTTAATATATATATATATATATATATATATATATATATGTCTGCCTAATGAACTTATTTTAATTTCTTGACAGGGAATTAGTTACGCGAAGCTTGCAAACCTTCCCCCCATTATTGGACTATGTAAGTGCTTACACCATCGTAAACTTTAACTTGTCATACATTCTTCCAATTAAATCCGAGTGGACAGTGTTCAAATTCTGCTAGGAGCATATATATATATATATATATATATATATATATATATATATATATATATATATATATATATATATATATATTTCAAGTAAAAGAAAAAGGCAGGTAAGTAATCTTATTCTGATAATCCTGATATTGAATGTAGATTCAAGCTTCGTGCCACCATTGATCTATGCAATGCTGGGGAGCTCGAAAGATCTCGCGGTCGGCCCCGTGTCGATAGCATCGCTGGTGATGGGCGCCATGCTGAGACAGGTGGTCGCTCCCGAAAAGGAGCCGATCCTTTATCTCCAGTTAGCTTTCACTGCCACCTTCTTTGCAGGCGTTTTCCAAGCCTCTCTGGGACTTCTCAGGTATGTAATCATAAACCGAAATGATAAATGGCCTGCGGTTTCTGTCCGATCTGCCAATGAGAGACTGCCACGTGGACTGCGGACCAAAACCGGAGGCCAAAAGCACGGCAGCGTCCAATTATAAAGCTACATATATATTCTCTCACCACGCTCCCACTTAAAATATTTTTGTACGTTTTTTTTCTCGATTTATTGCTTATATATTCCTCGAATATCTAAAAGGTTGAGAATTTATTCACTTCAAGAAAAGGGAAAAAGGAAAAAAGTTATTTTTTTTTTCTTCTTCTTCTTTTTTATGGATTATATTCTTTTGTTCGGTACAGATTGGGCTTTATAGTCGATTTCATGTCTAAGCCGACACTGGTCGGATTCATGGGAGGTGCAGCCATCATCGTGTCGCTGCAGCAACTCAAAGGACTACTTGGAATAGTTCACTTCACCACTAGCATGGGGTTCGTTCAAGTCATGAAGTCGGTTTTTGATCACAAGTCAGAGGTAGAGAGACATTTATTATATATAGGAAACGTATATAACGAAAATGATATTTTACTCACGGTCTGTGATCGTGGGCCACGTAGTCGAATTCTATTGCTCTTCTATTTGCTCGAACCCACCACTGAAATTCTTGTTAATGGAACGGTAACACGTGGTCTGTTTTCACAGACCGCGGACAAAATAGCAGCGTCGTATATAGACATGATCATTGACTAATTAGTCGGTTTTTTTTTGGTGTGCAGTGGGCTTGGCAAACTGTGGTTATGGGATTCTCTTTCTTGATTTTCTTGTTGGTGGCAAGGCATATTGTAAGCTTTATATATCATTCCTTTTGATGGGGGAAATAATATGGTATAAAAGATTAGAATAAAATCTAGTGGACCTAGCATGCTGGCCGCAATAATTTTATTCGAAAGAATCCTTGAAATTAAATAACTATAGTTTCCTGCCAGTCAAATTACAAGACTTGTTGTAGATTAATTTGCTAGTCAAAGACATGATTATTTATAGTAGATCATCTTGAATTATGATATGTAGGAGTAGGACTATCAGAAATGCTATTCATGATCTAAGTTTTTTTTTTTTTGTTGATATATGACAATGATACGGTGACGACGATTTTAATGTTAGAAAATTTTAATCACAAATAAAAAAAATTCATGATATAATTCAAAAATAAAATTATAATATTACAAATGTGAAATTAAAAAAATATGTTATCTGTAACACTAAAATCGTTGCCACGTCGTCGTCACATTTGAGTGTTAGATAATTTATCACGAATGAAAATCTTCATGATAGAATTCAAAAATTAAATTATAATATCAAAGATAAGAAATTTGGAAAAAAAAATATTATCTACAACTTTAAAATCGTCGCCACGTCATCACTACGTCATCGGCATGACATGGATGATCTTTATCACCCAAAGAACCTGGGTAATGAATAGCATTTCTGTTAGGACTATACCAATGTATCTACTAGAAACCATGAAAGAAATCAATGATGAATGTCAGTCCCAATACCTAGGAATAAATTGTGTTCTATTTTTTTTTCTTCCTTTTTTTTTGTATGGTTTGCAATTGGAGCTCAGTCATATATATATATATATATATATAATGCAGAGCTTGAGGAATCCCAAGTTATTCTGGGTATCGGCTGCAGCTCCACTGACATCCGTGATACTGTCGACAATTGTTTGCCTAGCTTTCAAAGCACAGAACCATGGCATCAAGACTGTAAGAACTGACCCTCCCATATACATATACCTATAAATTAAGGTAAATTCTAAAAGCACTCCACATTTTACTCTAGGACAGTCCATTAAGACCTAACATTAAGGATGACTGCAAGTCTATCTTAATATTCAAATTCTTTAGGACTGGACTGTCCTGGAGTAAAATATGGAGTGTCTTTAGAATTTACCCAAATTAACTATAAACATTAATTTCAAGGTTTTTTCATTCATTATTTTTTTCCGTGATTTCGTGGAAACTGCAGATCGGCCATTTGGAAAAAGGGGTTAACCCTCCTTCAGTAAACCTCCTATATTTCCATGGGGAATACTTAGGACTCGCTGTCAAGACAGGAATTGTAACTGGGATCTTAGCTCTCACTGTAAGATTCATACATATACATATACATCTCATCAATATGCATTGCATTAACGTTAATTAATGACACAAGTACATATATATTTGTATGAATCTGATCCTTACAGGAAGGCATAGCCGTGGGGAGAACCTTTGCTTCCTTGAAAAATTACCAGGTCGATGGAAACAAAGAGATGATGGCCATTGGACTCATGAACATGGCTGGTTCCTGCACTTCATGTTATGTCACCACAGGTAGTTCAACTGTCTCTGTAACTTGTACTTTCTCAAGATTAGGGCTGCAAACGAGCCAAGCCGAGCCAAGCTTTTGTAAGCTTCAGCTTGGCTTGACTAGAATTAATCGAACTCGAGCTTCATAAGTTTTTTTTTTATTTTAGAGCTTGAGCTTGGCTTGGTTTGAGCTCGAGCTTGGCTTGATGAGCAAGCTTGATTCAAGTTTGATTCAAGCTTGATTCAAGCTTGATAAACAAGCTCGATAAGCTCAAAATCAAGGTCGCCCAACTTTATTTCAAACTCATTAAGCTTGATTTCAAGCTTAACAAGCTCGATTTCAAGATAGTTAGGTTTGAATTCAAGTATCTGTAATATTAACAATTTATTTATAAAAATTTAATTAAAAAATTTTATAGTATCAATATTAAGGACATATAAATATGTACTGCACACACAATCATATTGTTATACAAACATATATAAAATTAGAATTCAACAAAGAACAAATGAGCTCCTAAACAAGCTCCTAAATGAGCTCCTAAACGAGCTAGTTCGCGAGCTAGCTCGTAAACGAGCTAGCTCGCGAGCCCAAACGAGCCGAGTACTTCTAAGCTTGAGCTTGGCTCGTTTATTAAACGAGCTCGAAAATTTAAGCTCAACTTGTTTGCTAAATGAACCGAGCTTAAACGAGCTTTTATCAAGATGACCTGTGATGAGTAGTACTAACTAAAAATGTTGTCGTTCCTATATATATAGGATCGTTCTCTCGCTCGGCTATAAACTACAACGCCGGGTGCAAGACGGCGGTCTCCAACATAGTGCTGGCATCCGCGGTGCTCTTCACGATGCTGTTCCTGATGCCCCTGTTCTACTACACCCCGAACGTCATCCTCTCCGCCATCATCATAACCGCGGTCGTCGGCCTCATCGACTTCGGCACCATGCTGAGGCTGTGGAAGGTGGACAAGCTCGACTTCCTGGCGTGCTTGAGCGCCTTCGTCGGGGTCCTCTTCGTCTCCGTTCAGATGGGCCTGGCCATCTCCGTGAGATCTCTTTCTTCCATACTTTAACCCTTGTTAGCAATCACCCGAATAAAACTCGTATTATACGCAAAAATTTTCCGCATCTTTCAGAAACGTATAGTACTTGCGTACTTTTGACCGATTCGAATTAGTATACAAATTTTAAGCATGGAAAGTTTTAAATATGAATTATTGAAAAAATTGGCAAAAAAAAACGTTGATCAAAATCTGTTTAACGTATTTTACTTGCACTGTGCCGATTTATGCTCGTACTATTGCCGTCCCGAATTTTTTCCGTTCGCCGAATTGCTAACTAGGTACTTAACCAAAAATAAGCCTAGGGAAGATGTGATCATGTGATAATTAACACTTGGTCTGTTGCCATTGCTATTTGCAGGTAGGGATCTCAATTTTCAAAATTCTCATTCATGTGACGCGGCCAAACACAGTGATGATGGGCAACGTTCCCGGGACTCAGAGCTACAGAAATCTCGGCCACTACCGGGAGTCCGTTCGGATCCCTTCTTTCGTCGTCCTCGGAGTCGAGTCTCCCATCTACTTTGCCAATTCCATGTACCTACAAGAGAGGTATATACCTCTCCAAATTGCTTATTTCTAATCACTAACTTCTACCAAACAAGTAGTAGAAATTTTCGTACAGGGGGATTAATTTTAACAATCTAGCACGATAAAGAAAAAAGTTTCGGAAAAGTACAGGGATGAATAGCCAGCTCAGTTTGCGAAGGAGCAGAAAAATTGATTTTTCAAGCCAACTGAGTTGGCGAAAACTTAAAAATTCAACTGCTGGCAGGCCATGGAAAACCCATCCAACTCACATGGCGGAAACTACTCTACCCCAAGCCAAGTAACTTGGCGAAAGTTCACCTCTGTGCCAGTCTTTGGTCTTGGGTGGGAGATTGTGCCAGCCATTTGAATTGGGGAAAAGTCAAGTTCTAACCATTTGAATTGGCGAAAAGTTTCTGCCTCCAAAAAGTTTCTAGCCAAATGAAATGGCTAAAAAGAGTAATCAAGCCAAGTGAAATGGCTAAAGAGAGCAATCAAGCCAAGTGAGTTGGCTGGAAATGACTTTTCGCCAACTCACTTGCAGATTTTTCTTTTTCTTTTCCACGTTGGCTTTGAGAAGTACACCCTCGCCAACTGAGTTGGCTATTCATCCCTGTTTTTACAAATTATTCAAACTTTTTCCTTCACATGCATTTCTATACAAATTGTTCCTCCCATACGAAAAAAAAATCTGAACAAGTAAATGTATATCAAGTTGATCCAATGATTCCGAATACTCAAATTCGCGGTAATAGTGCGATTCGCAAAAGTAAGTTTTAATTCCTCGTACCGTGACGATAATTTGCAGGATCCTGAGGTGGGTTAGAGAGGAGGAAGAGAGGGTTGCAAAGATGAAGGAAAGCAACATAAAATGTGTTGTCTTGGATTTGGGTGGTAAGAAATTACATTGAAGAAGCTCTGAAAGAGTATGTTCTTGATCAAGAAATCCATACCCAGTGATCATATAATCAACCTCCTTCTTCTTCTTTCAGCGGTGACCGCCATAGACACGAGCGGCATGGAAGCACTCGCAGAACTGAAGAAGACATTAGACAAGAAATCCCTTCAGGTATGTTAAGTTAGACCCTGTTTGGTTTAATGTAATGTAATCATAATCACAACGTAATCAAATGAAAAAAAAATCATTTGATTACATTGCGATTACGATTACATTACAGTGTACCAAACGAGGCCTTAGTATGTTAAGTTAGCCAACACCAATCTACAGAAACAAGAGTTCTGAACATGTTTTTTTGCGTCTTCTGCATATGAAGCTCGTTCTAGCAAACCCTGTCGGGAACGTGACGGAGAAGCTCTACCGATCGGAAGCATGGGATTTCTTCAGGTCAGGTGGCATCTATATGAGTGTTGGTGAAGCCGTAGCTGCAAACTCTACCAAAGTGACATATGACTACTGAGATAATTAGTACATATTAAGACAGTTTATGTGGCATGCAATGTTGTACTGCTTTATATCTGTGTCAAGAAATAACAAACTCAATGCTACTGATTGAGGCTCTTCTAAGAAGAGGTTTTGAAGAAATACCAACCTTTACTTCCTTTAGTAATGGGGAAAACTATACTTTTGGTCACTGAATGTTTGTCTGATCAAAGTTTTAGTCACTCAAAAATATTTTCCAAAAATTTAGTCACTGCATGTTTGGCCTTCCAAAAAAATGGTCACTCTGTTAAATTGTTGTTTGTTTTATTAACGATTTTTATTGACATGGCATGTTATGTGCCATGTCAGTCGTTAAGTATGACGTGGCACATCTACGTGGGCTATTTTTGGATTTTATTTTGCAAAAAAATTCATTTGGGTATTAAGTTTTGTGCCATGTTTCAATGTTTATGACATGATATTTCATTTTTTTTAAAAACTTAATACCCAAACAATTTTTTTGAAAAATAAAACACAAAAATAGCCCACATAAATGTGCTAGGTCATACTTAATGACTGACATGGCACATAACATGCCATGTCAACAAAAAAATGTTAATAAAACAAATAACAATTTAACAGAGTGATCATTTTTTTGGATGGCCAAACATTCAGTGACTAAATTTTTGGAAAATATCTTTGAGTGACTAAAACTTTGGTGAGGCAAACATTCAGTGACCAAAAGTATAGTTTTCCCTTTAGTAATGTATGTATGTGCAATTTCTTTCTTTCAATCACAACATGGGATTGTTATCCACTCTTAAGAACTTTCTCAGTGTTGTTATATCAGTTAGAGAACAGGAATGGAACATTAACCTTCATCAGATCCTCTGGCTTTCCCATGAAAACTGGGGTTCATAACTCAAGTTTCAGTACTGAGCATGTTGTGAATGATGATCTTAACCTGAACCATGCTGGTAAGATCCTATCGTCGCCTGTCGATGAGTTAGGGTGCGATCGCCCGATGAAATTCAAGCCAAGAAGATCATGAGGGCAAGCATCCCTTTCGTCGTATGATCAGAGATGCAGTTCTAACTGAATCAAGGGGAATATGCACCGCTGGAAGTACGGGGGGGGGGGGGGGGGGGGGGGGGGGGGTCTGCAGACCGATAACAATATTGGAGGCCATATTTTAGCTCCCAAACTTGAAAGAACCCAGCTACTTTGCCCGCGGGCGTGACCGCAGTCCACGTGGCGGCTTTCCATTGCCCCTGGTCCGAGTTTTAAGGGGATGGGGCCCGGTGATAACAGGGGAGGTCAATGGTTGGCTGTCACGTAGCATACGGTCACGACCGTGGTCACAAACCGTTGGCAAAATATTATTTCCAAACTTGAAAACAAGGTGTTGTTCCCTCGACCAAGCGAAAAACAATAACCTTACGACGACGAGAATAACAACACACAAGTAACCAAACAATAGCAACAAGGGGAAAAAAATACAAAAATACATAATATTCAACGTGGTTCAGTTAATCTTGACCTACTCTATGGGGCAAAGGAAAACAATTACTTTACTGATCAACAAAGAAAAATCTTATAATGATTACACACACGAATCGTAACGTGAAACCCTTTCCTTACGAGATCTTCAACGAGCTCTCCTTCAATCTCTCTCTAGATTTCCTTAATGGCCTCCAAGAACTTCTTCTAGCAAAGCCTCCTGAAACTTCAAGCCAACTCAATTTAGGGCATGAGTAAGGCCTTATAAAGGATCTCCCCTAAACCTCCAAAGCCAGGAGCAATCTAGATTGTCAAAAGTAACTTTTTAGATCTAAATCATTCTCATTTTCAGCATTAACCCAAGTCAACGACGTACCGACAGTATGCTTCGTCAGCACATAATTGTGCTCACAACTTGTTGGAAAACGCACTTCACCGGTAGCCGGCGGTCCATCTTGATACTCTTGGCATTTTAAGTCCCGGATTGTTGTTTCGACTCCTTCCAAACTTTTTTTTTTGTCACTAAACTCCGTTCTATATATAGTTAACTAAAAGTCATATACAACAATATCCACCTTGATTTGTTGTTCAATTAGCTACTTCATGAGAATATTGTCGATACACCGAGTTCCTTTAAATTTAACTCCCATTTTGGTTTTCTCCCTACTGATACATTCTTTTGCTAAAATCATGAAACTAACTATATATCGCTACAGTCTTGTCCAAAACTGAAGCTACCACAGTCTTGTCCAGAACTAAAAATGACCCACCTAATACAGTCCTTATTTGGAGCTGCGATGCTGCCACAAGCCTCCTACCAAGACCAATAACCTTCCCCAAACCGGAGTACATGAATGGAAGTTAAGGTGTATGTAATGACCCGCTCCGCCCTAGCAGAACGCCGATTCAAACGGCAAGTGCAACGACTCAAACGAGCCGTCGACCCGAAGAGTTGGCATCAACCTGATGAAGAATCGATGCAAGGCTTACATTGGCCCGTCAACAGGAATCCAGACTTAGACTTTCAAAGGCGCGCTCGGAGTATCGCTCGGCCGATGCGAACATCGCTAAGGTGGGTGGCTCCGATGAACCCGTCTTTGCTTAGCCTAGACACATAACAATACGGACACTATTGCTAGAATCGCTAGGCGATAACACCGCGCATGCTAATAAATGACTCAACGCACCTAGCTAATGGAATAATCCCATCTTGTATGCTTGTATAGAATATGGAAAAGAACATGAAAAATGTGAGAACTCTCACACCGCGCTCTACGCTCGTGCTAAGGCACAAGCTTACATTCAAGTTTCCTATGCGTTCAACAATGAAACAATAAACGGTTTACAACAATAAAACGGAAGACTATCGACATAGTCGTTCCGAGTAGAGTATAGTAAATTGGAAGTCTTCGGGACCGATGGGTTGCCAAGGCGACTCCCGCACGGGGAGTTGCATAATGAATGAATGAATGAACGAATAAGTGAATGAATGAATCAACGAAAGAATGAATGAATATGTGAATGAATGAATGAATGAATGAATAAGTGAATGAATGAATCAACGAATGAATGAATGAATGTGTGAATGAATCAATGAACGAACGGACAAGTGAAAAAAAGAAAAGAATGAATGAATGAAAGATAAGAAGGAAAAGAATGGTTAGCGACAGGTATGACGGGCACGTGCAACGGGGCTCGCTACCCGCGCTGCACGGACGCCAACCTGGTCGATAACGCATTATGGCTCAAAGACAGCCGTTAAGTTAAATGATAAGTCAATACGAAATGGTCGTGGACAACGCGGCACGGGCGAGGGGGGAATACCGTGGCCGTGAAGAAGAAGGATTCTGCGGCACGATCGAGGGGAAGGAATATCGTGGCCGGCCTAGACGGAATCAAAAAGGGGCTTACGGGCTACTTGGGTGGGGGCTCGGCCACTCAAAGAGACGTGATGCCAGGCATTTCAAGTGACTATCAAGGTGTACCAGCCATCACGCTTCGATATGTGAGAATGCCAAAGAGAATGTGTCCAAAATGGCTTGTGATGCCAGCAACCAGTGCATATAGACTAAGTGGGCTTTGCTGGTGGCAATCCACGTACAAGTCCTTGCATTAAAACCAAGTAGTCTAAGTTAACTAAATAAAACGCCTTCTGTACATGCCTGAAATGTAACACACCAAATGATAAAGAGTACTTCATGCAAATGAGTTAGAGAACGTGCCTACGACGTGCTAGAACCTGAGGCAGGGACACGCACTTGACATTGAAAGTTATATTGAATTGTTGACTAACTTGGTTTACCTTGGACAGGGAAGGCCGGACGGTAAGTATGGGTAAGTAATGCATGTATTTCCATGCGAACACTCGAATTTGGCCACACGGGATAGGTTACGAAATATGCCATAAAACTGATCCTAAGGCAAGATTAGAAAGACAATGAATGATAGACGGAGCACAAAAGTAAATAAAACATGTTTGGTAATGATAGCATTGTGGGCGAGCTAGCCTCCCCACCAGTGCATAACAATGTACTGATAACCCCACAGTTTGCTTGCAGGATGCAGGAGTCGTCATTGGGTGCGGAGCTTCCCTCGAACGTGCTAAGGCGCGGAGCCAACTCTGGAGCCTTGGAGCGTTGCATGGAGCTGAAGCACCCTATACAGGACGTAATGTATCAGAACATCGCCATGAATCATTCCATCTTGTAAGCCACTTGGCACGCCTTTTATGTTTCAGAGAGAGAGCTTGAGCGATTTGTAATCTCGGCCTAGCGCCGCTTGTAAACTTTTTGAATGTCAATAAAGAGTTGGAATTCGCTTCAATTTGTGTTCATTTACTTTCCGCTGCAAATGGGGACACTCTGTGCGACTTTGTGGCCTAGCTCAAATCGGCCATTTTCGGACTTAGCCTTGCACGGGAGCAACCTAGGCCCGTGCGGCATCACACCTCAGCGAGGACTATCGCTCCTGCGGAAGCGGGGCATGACAGATTGGTATCAGAGCACGGCTTTACGTCCTTGGACTTTATTTCGATTCTCTCAGTTTTGAAAGCTCGTTGGAAATAAAGAAGTATATGCTCTCTCTCGTTGTGCCTTGGGATGTTTCATACAATAAGTCTAATACTTTTGAAACCTCGTACAAGTACTCGATTGAACGGGATCGATAGGCGAAGGCCTTTGTGCCAAACCGCGACGAACTTGAGTTGGAAGGAACGAATGCTAGAAGTTAGCAAACGCAAGGCGTGCTTGAATAACCTTACGCTGACAATGGCGAATGAGTACACGAGACTAAAGTATAGTTCGAACGGAATGGTTATGCACGCAGCCTTTTGGCTAAGATGTACGGAGTATCGCGCACCTAGACCTTCTGGTGCAAACGAGTTGCGAGCGAGATCGATTATCGCTCGAACGAGAATAAGTGAGGGTGCAAACTAGAATATTGTCCGCACGGGATAGCTATGCACACGGCCTTTTGGCTAAGTTGTACCGCGTGTAACGTACCTCGACTTTTTGGTGCAATCGAGTTGCGAGCGATATCAAGTACCGCTCGGTCGGGAACGAAGCTACACTTAGAGTGTATATCGATAGGAACGCTATCAAACTAACGCTTAGGCGTGCACGGAAGATTGATTTGGATTTTGAGGAATAGTGCGAACGACTTAGTGCGTCGATACGACGTGAGCGATTACGCTAGATATTCGTCGAACGAATCTGAAATCTAGTCATATCAGCGACGTATTTAGTGACTCCAAGATAAAACGTTGCTAATATTTGGGGGTTTAGCGAAGTTTATCTAAGACGTCGCTGTTTGTCGCCAACAGCGACTAAAAGCGACGTCTAGCGGCTACAATTTGTTAAATGGGAATCTGCGTCGCAAGTTCGTCGGTACACGTCGCTGATATAGCGACGTGTAGCGACGCATTTTAAGTAGCGTCACCGTTTATTAAATATCAGCGACGTTTAGCGACGGCTGAGAAGGACGTCGCTAAATGTTTCATATAGGCGGCGAGGGTTTCCTTTTCGATCATTCACAAATTTTTTCCCCCAATTTTTCGCGCGCTCCTCCTCCGCGACACTCCTCCGGCGATTTCCCTCCTCCGGCCTCCTCCTCCGCGGCGCTCCTCCGGCGATCTCCCTCCTCCGGCCTCCTCCTCCTCCTTCCTCAGGTAGCTCCTCCTCAGGTAACTCTCCCCTGTCCCCGATTCCCATTTTTTTCTCGTCTTCTAGCTCTCTCTCTCTCTCGCTTCTAGTTCGTGTCCACGAGAGCGTGGACTCGCTGCGGGGGACACGAGACTCACAGTGGACTCGCTGCGGGGGACACGAGAGCGTGGACTCGCTTCTAGTTCGTGTGACACATATTTTGTTGGTTTGGACACGTCGTGTCCCACTGTGTGGACACGAGACTCACAGGGTGACACCTATATACTGATACTGGGAGTTTTTTTGGCATATCAACTGTCAATTTGATGTTTTGCTTGGATTCGAATTCTAATTTAGGGTTCGAGCCCTATTTACTGATACTGGAAGTTTTTTGGGCATTTTCAGGGTTTTGAAATGATGAATAAATTGACTAATAATTATTATCGAGTCCTATAAAATTTCAGCTATGTCACGAAGGATGGATATTAATCCTGTGAATGAGTTTTCTCCTAAGTATTCTCGACAGTTGAATATGATTTAGCTCACTGACATTACTGAAATATGGAATGATTAGTGTAGGGTATGTTGGTCAGTTTTTGGCAGAGTTGGGATATGATAGTATACATGTTACAATTAACAAGGAATGCTGTTGACACCAAATGTTGCACGACAGGTTACTTGAGTAACCTGGAATGTTTTACCGACTGAAACAAATGGTTTGGGCAAGGGTGTGTATAGGTTTGTCATCAGATGGTATAGGATTTTGCCTGCCAAGTTCTGAACAGCAGTCCAGGCTGCCTGCTTAGTTGAAAGTCTTAATTAGACTTTCTGTTCAGTACCCTTTGACTGAATTAAGTTGACCTGAATACCATATTTTAAATCCTAAATCTAAGTCTGACTGTTGTTCAATTCATGACAAGTTATCTTGTTAATAGTAAATGCCTTCCTTTTTAATATGTGTGAAACTCAGAGGTAGGATAAATCCAGTACAAATTAGGGACTGTCATGTTCAAGCAGTTGGTACCAGTATTTAAGACTAGTTTGATTTGTATAATTATCTGCCATTCGACTGGCGAGACAGAAATCTATGTATGACATTTACTATAAGGAATTTGCATTAATCTACGGTACGACATCGTGATCAGGACATAGTCCCTGCAGTCATCTATTTGTTGATTACGTTATTATAATTTATTGATTACGTTATTATAATTTAACGAGTATATCCCGATCGTCCGGACGTCATCCTTGAGAATGAATCTATTAGAACTCTTGCCAAGGGACCAATTTATGCCGTCAAAATATGGCCAAGTTATTGCGTGAATGGGTTTAAGTTTAAGTTAATAAATGCTCTCATCAGAGATAGCTTCCTGGATCTTGATTCCACAAAAAACAGTTGCTTGTGTATCAAATCTACAAACTACAAAGATGTCACTCCAGGCAATGATTTCTATGGCATCTTACGGGAGATCGTAGAATTGACGTACAACTATGGCATAGAGCCTGCCAAGATCGTGTTGTTCAAAGTTGATTGGTTCGATCCCATACAAGATCAAGGATAGAAAATTGACAAACATGGTCTTGTGGATATTAACTACCGTCGTCGATACCAAGGATACGAACCATTTATCCTAGCAAGTCAAGCTCAACTCGTATATTTTACAACATATCCTAAACGGAGAACAACGAGGTACGACTGGTGGGCAGTATGCAAGACTAAAGCCAGAAATACCTACGACGTCGATGAGGGCTCGATTTGAGGAGCCCGGGTACAGAGAGCGGTCGGAGAAGGCGAAGGCGGCTAGGACGATGGCCGAAAAGTGGTATGGTGGATCGATTCCTATGACGGAGCATTTCCGTCGTCTGGTATGTAATTTATTGTAAAATATAAGATTTTTTTGATAGTAGGAGTATATAATTTTCTATTTTACTAAAGAATAAAATATAACAAACACGCAGGTGAAGATGGGTGAGGACGCAAACATGGTGACCGTCTTCCTGGCCACCCATCGGAAGGACGGGAAGCTCATCGACGACCGGGCTACTCAGAGCTATGTAAGTACTAATTTAGATTTCGTTAATTTTTAACACAACTTGAAGAATATACAGATAACCATATACTTAATAATAATTAAATATTTTAGACGTTTATTAGGCTAATTTAGGTAAGTACTGATGTATAGAGATGCACAATGATTTCTAGGAAGAGTATGTTAAGCTACGTGATGAGCGTGCGAGTGCTAGTGCACAGGCAGAGGGAGGGGTTGGTACATCGCAGCCCTCTCCACCTCAGTCGGAGGACGAGCTCTGGAAGACCGCTGTTGGTGGTCTTCAGAGGGGTACATACTACGGTACGGGGTCCTACGGCGTATTTGTTGCGACGTAGGCATCCAGGGCTCCCTCTTCCAGTGCGCATTCACGGCCGTCACAGGCCGAGTCGTCCCGAGTCGAGGAGACCATTGTCCGCCAGATTGCTGAGCTGTGCGACGATATGCTGAGGAGGATTGCTGAGCAGCCACGGTCTCAGGCGCAAGGGGACGCTGCATCGGTCACCGCACGCTTTGACGAGCTCGAGCGCACCGTGCAGAACGTACAGGGGACACAGGAGTCCATTCACGACACCGTTACTAGGATAGCGGCTTGCATGGAGCAATGCAGCACCAGACTGCTAGCCCTAGAGGAGACGCGGACGCACCCATCTCCAGCGGTTACACTGCCTCCTTCTCCAGCGGTTGCATTGCCTCCTCCTTCATCGTCGTCGGTGGTTCTTACACCGGAGCAGTATGCTTACCTTCTTTCCAGGAGCGGTGATGCTCCTCCTGATCAGCCGTAGTCGACATATATATTGTTGTGTGATGGCCCATTGTTGGGTCTTTTATGTGGTTATACATACATTATTCTTATGTGGACCATTATTTGACATTGTTGTTACAAATTTTCATATATCTGTGTTGATTGATGAGATTGTGTTTCAAATGTGTTCGTGATTGTGTGTATATGTGTTGTTTGATACTGTGTTCGTGATACACACCGTCGTTGTTGTAACAAATGGTATAGGGGATGCTGCAAATGCTGCAGGGGATGCTGCAAATGCTGTAAATTTTTTTATTTTTTTCAATATTAGCGACGTTCAGCGACTCTCAGCGACGTCCAGCAACGAAGGTAACGTCGCTAAGTAAATATGAGGCACGTCGCTAACTGTGATGAATACCGTCGCTGATCGTCACTAAACGTCGCTACGTAGGACGTCGCTACACGTTGCTATATGTCGGTACTATAGCGACGTAGCAAAGTCGCAGAACGTCGCCATTTTGCTCTCAAGCCAGGTCAACATCGATGCATGTCAAGTCGCTCAACGTCGCTAGGTTGTGTCGGTAAATGATGACGTTTTACGTCGCTGGTAGTCGCTGAATTAGCGACGTATCCGCGTCGCTGAGTGTCGTCGCAATAGCGACGTATTGCGACGTTTTGTTATTTAGCGACTAGGTTAATCGCGACTACGTGCAAACGTCGCTAAATACGTTGCTAATCGATATTAGCGACGTATTTTCCCTATTTAGCGACGTCCTGAGGCGTCGCTGATTTGACAGATTTTAGTAGTGTATGTCTTAGCAAATGATGCGAATATGATTGTGGATTAAATAGGATGGCTCGAATCTGAGTGGTGTATGGATTTTCTTGGAAATCTTTCGAGCAAAATTGAGGATTACGAGTAACGGCGAGTATGTCGGCGAGGCAATGCGATCGCGCAAAGCCTTAGAACGCGTCACGCTTAGTTGGTCGTGACTTCGATGTCTCGAACGAGATGTCGTTCGGACAACTTGTCAATGGGCAACGCAAGTTAGAAAATGACTCGGAATGATGAGTAAAAATGTATGTCTTGATCGAGGAAGCTAGAGGATAGCACTTGTGGTTTCGGATTGGGTCAAATGAAATGTGACTTGAGTTTTGGAGAACGATATTGAAACTAGCTTGAGGAATAGTGATCAAACTTGATCTTGGATTGAATCGAATGGAATTGTGGTATATCCAGTTCGAACAATAGCATCAGACGTACGACTCAAAATTGGTTGCAAAGGAAGATCGTCAGGTTACGCATATCGTCGATGGTATAGAGGCGTATCAAAGATCGATATACGATAACTCGGGGGTACTCTGACTCAGCAAATAACGATCGTGCAAATGTCATTGTTCCGATGGATGCTATACTCAGGATATTGAAACGTGTCGAGGACAATATAGACGTGGCTCGAGGATTTTCTAGTTGAACGAACGACGGTCAGATTATCGAACCGAGATCTTGGCTTGGATAAAAAAATGAAAATATTTAGATATGCGTCGTTGACAACAACAACGTTGACGTTCTTGTCTTATGCGAGTGCAACTCCAGCCTCGCACATGCGTCACGTCGATTTGGGCGATCACTCCGCGTGAGCACTGGTATGGTGATTCATACAGCGGAGGTGATCGAACTTGTATGGCATGGCAAATTTGATACATCGACTTGTGGTTTGACGCGAATGTGGACTCGAGAATGACTTAGCGTACGTGACGGTTAAATTTGAGGATTGCATAGGTCCAATCTGCGTATCGAGAATGAATTAGTCTAGACACAAGCAAGAGTTACGCCCCGGTGAGAATGATTATTCTGCGGGAGCGTTGCATGGTGAATCATGAACCACCGTGGTTAATCGAACTCGCATGAGATTGGGGCGTAACATATTGTCAAAGCTAGACGACCTCGTGATCGATTACATGAATTGGTTAGAGTTGGTGATTTGAATGGATTCGAATACGCGTAACGAATGTATTGATGCGAATAGGTGATCATGCTTGATGTTTAGAAATCTGAGTGACGCGAGCTTGGGTAGAAACCCCGTACTACCGACTTTGGTTTGACCCTAGGATTGGGATCAGTGTTGGCATTATTGTTGGGGAACTATGATTCCAATCCTGACATTGACTTAGCCTTGAGAAATGGCCTAGCGGTTAGGCGAGACGTACCTGTTTCAATAGTTAGCAATCGAAAGATTGATATTAAGGATTAGCATGGATGGATAGTATGAATCACGAATATAGGAATACCCCTCACGAGATTCGGCTGATATACATATATGTCACGACCCGCACCCTAGAGTAAGGGCACGAGAAGTGGGTACGTCCAGCCTACGCCGCAGTATCGGCGGTAGAACGCTGTCATAGGTCACAACATCTAATAATATATGCTAAACAGTTTATACTCCCCGAATGGGGGTGACATAGCAGAAAGTAAACTCAATCACAACTAAGGCAGATGATAAGATAGCAGATAGATAGATAGATAAAACTGCTGAAATGAAAGAAAATCCCCAAGTACAAACAGAGAATCTAAGTGTCTAAGATAAATACATATCCCCAGTATCAAATATATACAATCATCCATAGAATACTGTAAATGAAAACATCCTAATCTAAGGGTATGTCATCCACAGCTAGTGGGACCTGCTGCTGGTCCAGGTCCAACATCTCATCTAAGGTAGCACCGTAATAGGTATCCACACCAGCCTCCTCCTCGTCCTCTGTAATATTTTCAACAGGTCCAGTCAGGACAGGAGCGAGCACAATACATCTCAACAGTTCATAGCAGGTTAGAAAATATAATCATGCAGTAAAGTAAGATACAGGAACTGAAAGAAGATACAGGATGTAAACAGAGAAAGCTGTAATAGAAATATATATACTGTAAATAGAGAACTATCAGTGGCTAGTGAGTCAGAGTACAATATAAACATATGAATGGCATAGGAGATTCTGATGAGACACTAAGGAAGTGATCAGGTGAGATACTACTTGGATATTATTTACATGTCTACTTCTACTCCTCCGTACCCCCAATCAATACACAAGGATCCAACCAGGTTATGTTATGATTCCATGCAAAGGCCCACAAGGGGGCCCATAAATGGGTGATCTGGAAATACCCATAAATGGGTGATTCAAAGAAGACTCTGTGATCATGAGAGTACATGTCACAAGTGATCAATGAACCGTGAAGCATAGTGATACGCCATGTAAGTGAAACGCACAGAACATGTAGTATACGATGCTCCCTGAGGGGATAACATCTCAAGAAGGGATCCATATAGTACTAATCCGTGTGACCAACGTGACAGTATCAAGTAAAGTAATTTAAGGCAGGAAGATAATTCTAAACAGGATATGAAATAATCAGAGAATGTACTCGCCTGGTATCTGAGTGTCCAACTGAAATGTACTGACCGAGGAGTGGTGTCTGGCTCCTATTTAGAACAGCACAAGTCACAACAAGTCCAGAATGGTAAAATGAAGTACTATAATACATTCTACATGAATCTAGGTCAATCTAGGCCAAAGTCAACTCTTGGTCAACTCTGGTCAACCCTAGAAGTCAAACTAGGTCAACTATGGTCAAACTAGGTCTAACAAGTCCAAACTAGGTCAAATAAGTCATTCTAGGTCTAACTAGCCCAAACTAGTCTAAACAAGGCTAAACAAGTCTAATCTAGACTCACTAGTCAAGCAGGCACACACAGGCCATAGGCTATATCATGCCTATAAGCCAACCCATAACACATACACACATCTATATCTAAACATGATACACTCTTGATATATTTATATAATCTAATACATAACACACATATATATATATACATATATATACTAGTACACACACAAGTTATATATATATGAGACTTATATATATATACTTAATATAATCTATACATCCATTGCAAGTATCTATATTAGATACATATATATTACACAAACTTATATTATATACATAGGTACACATTACATTATATATACATTACATATATACATATACCTACATTAGGAAAATAGTATATAGAGAGTGAGTGTGTGTATGTGTGAAGAGTGAGTGAGAGGGACTATTCCTGTGTGACAGGAACATAGGGTGTGTGTGTGTGTGTATCAGGATTTGTGTGTGTGTGTGTGATGGTGTGTGTGTGTGTGAGAGGAGAACATAGGTTTAGTGAAGAGTGTTCAGTTCAGGGAATCAAGAGGGAACCCTATTTCAGTTTACTATAAATCATGCCAGTTTATTATTAGAAAATGTAGGAATGAACCCACATCAATTCTCAGGTTACAATGAACTCAGAATTGAGTTCAAAACATCAAGCACATCTCAGGAAATCAATTTTCAGTCTTCACAAAAACAGTCCAACTCTTCAATCCTATTTTCGAAATCAAAACTCAACAAAATCATCCCAAAACTTACACACAGGTAGATAACTTACAAGAGAACAATATTAGGGACTTAAACATGTAAATAACTACATTTAAATTAATCAAAATGAATGTCAAAATCTATATTCAAAAACTGGAAAAAAACAGTGAATGAAACCTTGTATCAGACTTTGGGAATATTTGGAAATGATGATTAAAAACAAACTAAAATGCCAATACATTGGTTGGTAATGAAACTACTATGTGTGTAGGTGTCACAGGAAGTGTCTCGTGTCTACCACGATGACACAACCGTGTCCAAACAATTTAAACCCAAAATAGTGCAACTGATTCAGTGCAGTGTGCACAGGCTCGTGCGTGTGTGCACGCGTGTTGTGCACCCGACACGACACGAATTGGGTCGTATCCTCGTGCAGGGTAGTTCACCTAGGGTCCAGCTAGGTGTGTGTGTCCCTGAATTTGGTCCACGTGTCACCGTGTCCAATATTAAAAGCCGTATCAGTGTCCTAATTAAACTGTGCGCAGTACAATTCCAGTACACGACTGATTTCTCCCTAACCACTACACGAGATCCAATAAAACTTTGGGGGCATGATGTCAGTGCATGCCCCCTCGTGTCCACCAAATTTTGTGTCAAATGAACCCGTGTCGTGTCCTACAGGAGGCCCGAGTAGCAGGGGATGCGCCCAGGCCGCGCGCGCGTGTCCAACCGCGTGTGCACATGTGTCAAAACGACTCGACACGACACTGAATCAAACTCAGAGCACTAGAATCGTGTAAGCCATATCAAATCAACATTTCCTATTCAAAAACTTCCACAAAAACAAATCGAAATGCCCATTGGGGCATTTCGTCAAACACTTGCACACATCACTGATACGTGTCCGATACGGACACGTACAGGACACGAAAATTCAAAAACCATATTCCTACAGGACCAGGACACTTAGGGCTAGGTATTCATGCAATTAAAACCTAATTTTAATGGGTGGATTGGAAAATACCTATGTGTGTTCTTCAACACAAAAGCTCCTTCAATGAGGATCCCCAAAAGCCACCAAACTCCTTCAAATTGATAGGAAACTGAGATTAACAAGTTCCAACAGCAAGAAAACACTAATTAGAACCTATTGCAATTTGTTTGGATTAAAAATGAGTTAAAATAGATTTTCTAGGAATTTATGAAGTTGGAAAAATACCTCTTTCTAAACTTGTTCTTTTCTAAAGAGGCTAGCCCTAAATGGAGGAGAATATTTATAGGGGGGATTCCCAATGTGGGTGTGGTGGCCGACCAAGTAATGCTAGGGTTAGGGTTAGCTAGTGGTTTGGCTTTGGGCTCCTATGTGACAAGTTGTTAATCAAGGTTCAACCATAAGTCATGGCTTGTGACTAAATATTCTAACTTGAGTCAAATAACTAAACCATAGGTCAACTCTAGTCTAACTAGGGTGGCATGACCTAACCAAGTCCAAACTCAACTAGGGTTAGCTCCTAGGTTAGTCTACCATGGTCATTGCTAGTCAAAGTCAACCTAGTCAACCCTCATTCAAACAATTCCAAAATAAATTCTAAAAATTCCCATAAATTCAAATAAATTATAATAAATTCAAATAATCCCAAAAATGACAAAAATACCCTCAAACTAGAAATGATAAATGAAACACTCTAATCACAAGTCATGATTTAAAATAGTTTAAAAAGATTAAAAATCACCAAGAATCATAATATGAATTAAACATAAATAAATAATAATTATAATTACAAAATTTCAAAATTACCCTCATCTGGAAAACTGGGTGTTACAATCCTACCCATCTTATAAAAATTTTGTCCTCGAAATTAAGATGGTCGCACCCCTTTCTAGGTCAACATAGTCAAGGTCAATCACTAGTCAATTTTTTTCAACATCCTAGTGCTTGGTCATCAGCTGGTCAACTTCTTAGGATTTTACCTCCGCTAGCTACCTAAGTGTTGGCAACTAGAATTTAGCAAAAGAGAACTCTATAATAGGCTAGCTCTAACTTTCCAATCCTATCAAGTCACCTATAACTAAGTACCTACAAGCCAAGCACACCAATCCCAAATACTACATATATATATATATATGCTCAAGAACAACAACCCATCACATATGTCCTAAGTACATCATCTATATATATATACATGACTGATCAACCAAGGGTTAAGGCGGACTTAACTTATAGGGGACTGAAACAAATGCTTAGAACTAGGCTAAGGATGAATGGTCTGAATCATCAGGGTAGGCAAAAGGGTATGATGCTAAGGAGACTAAAATTATAAGCTAAAGGACAGGACGTTTGGGTCCACTTGTAAAGTCAAAGTGAAGGGAAACCTACACATGAAAAATGAACTAATGCTCAGGTAGAGGCTCAGAAGACTGAACCAACAATGAAGGAATGGGTTGGACATGTATCTGGACAGATGGGCTAACCAGGTACGTTTCTAAGAATAAAAGGGGACAGAATAATGATCAAGGGAGAACTCTTATTAACAACCCACATGATATCCCAATGTATACAACTGTCCAAGTGGACTGAACAATCATGCCCAAGAAAAGTTTAAACTCCACTATAGGGCAGGTACTGTAGGTTAAAATGAAGGGTATTGCAAGTCTATCAATAAGTAATATGCTAATTGATGCAGTATGCCACCATGTACAGAAGTGAGGATGAGTGCAGACCTCTAATATGTATGATGCTGACTCTCCAGATGTGCAGAATATGGTAAGGGGTTGATGGTTATATTGGTGAGTCAATAATTGGGGTCTGAACTATGGTCCAGTGAAACCTATGATGCAACACGGTGGGTAATGAATTTTGAGTGCAGTGAACAACTTGTACCAGTCTGAACCAAGGGAACAGGGTATCTAGTGAAGGGTCTGCACACTGCCTATAAAGGTTGATCAACCATGACTGAACTCCACACAAGAGAAATTAACTAAAACAGAAAACTGAGCCAATATAGGCTAAATAACTTGTCAATAATCCTATACAACAATGACCTATAGGTACCAACCAACCCATATCCCATATGCCAATATCTTCTGCAACCTATCTATATAAATAGACCTCTCGGTCTTAGGTGAAACTACAACTATACTCAAGGGCAGGCTCTGGTCATGGGTGTCTCACTGGAAAAAGGTAAGGGAAAAATAATAACAATCATCAAGGCTGTAAGGCATACTAACATCCTATATGTAAACTGGTTGGTATTATAATAACAAGAAAATAACCTACACTAGGTTACTATTCTAATACCAATGCTAACTATTATCCCCAGGGTACAGGCACTCTACAAGTCACCATATCATTATACTATGAAAGAACCACATATGAATAAGCTCTACAAAGCTAAGTATCCCTACTCCTAAGTTATTGATGAAATACAATTTTAAAAAAACAACAGAAGGGTATGATAGAGATGATATGTTGAAACCTTCTCAAGATAAAATCTGATAATCATATGCGTCTGTCCAAAATTATGTTACTCAGAGTCTTCGTCATGTTAGTGAGCAAGGCTACGATAATCACAGAGTCCTTGACCAAGGCACATATTTCTAGAATCATGGTATTTAAAATTTTTGTATTGCCGCATGCTTGGCAGCGAAAATCTTAAATTCCCACACCCGAGAAATACATCCTAAATCTGACTATATGTCCTCACTATGCCAGCTAACACGACTATCGAAGATTCTGGATTCCATAACTGGGTGACCTAGCCCATATGATTCATCTAAGAAGAAAATCAAACATAACACAAGAACAACAGGACAAAATTTGATCAATCAACAAGGAACAGAGGGAATCGAAATTTCAAGGCAGTTATAAAAGGCAATTTCAGAAATAGAATCAAAAGAACGGAACCTGCAACTAGATCTCCAACGGCCTGAGCATCATCGACTGTCCTGGCGAAAGCTCGCTCCTGCTGTCCTTCTCTGGCCTGCTGCTGATGCTGCATGTACCTCTGCTGCTGAGTCGGTAAGGGTAATCCCTTCTGCTGGCCTACCGGAGTCCTCGCTCCTGCTTCTGGTGCTCCCTGAACTACTCTGCCTACGTTCTGGAAACACTCCCTCAGCTGGTGGTCCGCTGCTCCACATAGTTGGCACCTGCCCAGCCTCTTCCTGCACTCACCCCATCTATGCCCCGGTTTTTTGTAGTAGGGACAACTGATTGTCTGTTGCCTGGGTGCCTGATACTGTCTGGGTTGCTGCTGTCCCTGCTGATGTCTCTGACCCTGGAACTGTTGTTGAACAGGCCTCTGTTGGTACTGATGCTGAATCTGCAAGAGGGGTATCTTGGCTAGGCCTGCACTGCCACTAGCTCCCTCAAAAAGAAGGTACAATAGAACAATCCATCTTCTGGTGGGCACCTGACCCACAGAAATAGTAAACCTTCAACCTCTTCCTGCACTGCTCCCAGATGTGTCCCGGCTTCTTACAGTAGGGACAACTGATCGCCTTCAGGTCCTGACCCCGATACTGATGCTGCGTCTGCTGAACTCCCACTGGTGTCTGCGTCTGCTGAATCTGTACATGGGGCCTCTTGGCCTGGCCTCCGCTGCTGCTGGTACCGTGAGCGTCCCGTCCCCTCTTGAACAACTGTTGCCGCTGGATTTCCACTATCTGCTGGAAGAAGGAGAACAACCGCACTACGTCCTCTGATCCTGATGGCAACTGCTGCTGAAGAACGTTCGGGACGATAGGAGAAAGTCTCGAAGTAGGAAGAGGTGCACTCCCATAAGCTGCAGATATCCCAGCCTGAGCTGGCATAACAGGAACTGCAGTCTCGGGGCCCTGCTGATCAAGATGAGGAGTGGTAGACCCCTCAGTGGTATCTCCCTGATCGAGACGATGAGATCGTGTCTCCATAACCATCCTGAAGACAGATCAAACAAGGAATCAATACTGAGATAGAAATGATAATTCAAGGGAGGACAGTTATTCAAGGAAGTATCAAGAATTTAGATGGCAGGGATCCTGTTAAGAGTTTTTCCTAATGTGATTGAGTACTTCAAAAATAATCCTAATCCTACTACAGGCTGTAGTGATATTCTAGTTCGAATACCACTACATTTCTAATCTAGACCTGCATGGGCCACCACTAAAAACGTGTCACGATCCGCATCCAAGAGTAAGGGCACGAGAAGTGGGTACTTCCAGCCTACGTCGCAGTGTCGGCGGTAGAACGCTGTCCTAGGTCACAACATCTAACAATATAAAGCTAAATAGTTTATACTCCCCGAATGGGGGTGACATAGCAGAAAGTAAACTCAATCACAACTAAGGCAGATGATAAGATAGCAGATAGATAGATAGATAGATAAAACTGCTGAAATGAAAGAAAATCCCTAAGTACAAACAGAGAATCTAAGTTTCTAAGATAAATACATATCCCCAGTATCAAATATATACAATCATCCATAGAATACTGTAAATGAAAACATCCTAATCTAAGGGTGTGTCATCCACCGCTAGTGGGACCTGCTGCTGGTCCAGGTCCAACATCTCATCTAAGGTAGCACCGTAATAGGTATCCACACCAGCCTCCTCGTCCTCTGTAATATTTTCAACAGGTCCAGTCAGGACAGGAGCGAGCACAATACATCTCAACAGTTCATAGCAGGTTAGAAAATATAATCATGCAGTAAAGTAAGATACAGGAACTGAAAGAAGATACAGGATGTAAACAGAGAAAGCTGTAATAGAAATATATATACTGTAAATAAAGAACTATCTGTGGCTAGTGAGTCAGAGTACAATATAAACATATGAATGGCATAGGAGATTCTGATGAGACACTAAGGAGGTGATCAGGTGAGATACTACTTGGATATTATTCATATGTCTGCTTCTACTCCCCCGTACCCCCAATCAATACACAAGGATCCAACCAGGTTATGTTATGATTCCATGCAAAGGCCCACAAGGGGGCCCATAAATGGGTGATCTGGAAATGCCCATAAATGGGTGATTCAAAGAAGACTCTGTGATCATGAGAGTATATGTCACAAGTGATCAATGAACCGTGAAGCATAGTGATACGCCATGTAAGTGAAACGCACAGAACATGTAGTATACGATGCTCCCTGAGGGGATAACATCTCAAGAAGGGATCCATATAGTACTAATCCGTGTGACCAACGTGACAGTATCAAGTAAAGTAATTTAAGGCAGGAAGATAATTCTAAACAGGATATGAAATGATCAGAGAATGTACTCGCCTGGTATCTGAGTGTCCAACTGAAATGTACTGACCGAGGAGTGGTGTCTGGCTCCTATTTAGAACAGCACAAGTCATAACAACTCCAGAATGGTAAAATGAAGCACTACAATGCATTCTACATGAATCTAGGTCAATCTAGGCCAAAGTCGACTCTTGGTCAACTCTGGTCAACCCTAGAAGTCAAACTAGGTCAACTATGGTCAAACTAGGTCTAACAAGTCCAAACTAGGTCAAACAAGTCATTCTAGGTCTAACTAGCCCAAACTAGTCTAAACAAGGCTAAACAAGTCTAATCTAGACTCACTAGTCAAGCAGGCACACACAGGCCATAGGCTATATCATGCCTATAAGCCAACCCATAACACATACACACATCTATATCTAAACATGATACACTCTTGATATATTTATATAATCTAATACATAACACATATATATATACATATATATACTAGTACACACGCAAGCTATATATATATGAGACTTATATATATATACTTAATATAATCTATACATCCATTGCAAGTATCTATATTAGATACATATATATTACACAAACTTATATTATATACATAGGTACACATTACATTATATATACATTACATATATATACATATACCTACATTAGGAAAATAGGATATAGAGAGCGAGTGTGTGTATGTGTGAAGAGTGAGTGAGGGGGACTGTTCCTGTGTGACAGGAACATAGGGTGTGTGTGTGTGTGTATCAGGATTTGTGTGTGTGTGTGTGATGGTGTGTGTGTGAGAGGAGAACATAGGTTTAGTGAAGAGTGTTCAGTTCAGGGAATCAAGAGGGAACCCCATTTCAGTTTACTACAAATCATGCCAGTTTATTATTAGAAAATATAGGAATGAACCCACATCAATTCTCAGGTTACAATGAACTCAGAATTGAGTTCAAAACATCAAGCACATCTCAGGAAATCAATTTTCAGTCTTCACAAAAACAGTCCAACTCTTCAATCCTATTTTCGAAATCAAAACTCAACAAAATCATCCCAAAACTTACACACAGGTAGATAACTTACAAGAGAACAATGTTAGGGACTTAAACATGCAAATAACTACATTTAAATTAATCAAAATGAATGTCAAAATCTATATTAAAAAACTGGAAAAAAAACAGTGAATGAAACCTTGTATCAGACTTTGGGAATATTTGGAAATGATGATTAAAAACAAACTAAAATGCCAATACATTGGTTGGTAATGAAACTACTATGTGTGTAGGTGTCACAGGAAGTGTCTCTGTCTACCACGATGACAAAGCCGTGTCCAAACAATTTAAACCCAAAACAGTGCAACTGATTCAGTGCAGTGTGCACAGGCTCGTGCGTGTGTGCACACGTGTCGTGCACCCGACACGACACGAATGGGGTCGTGTCCTCGTGCAGGGTAGTTCACCTAGGGTCCAGCTAGGTGTGTGTGTCCCTGAATTTGGTCCACGTGTTACCGTGTCCAATATTAAAAGCCGTATCAGTGTCCTAACTAAACTGTGCGCAGAACAGTGCAATTCCAGTGCACGACTGATTTCTCCCTAACCACTACACGAGATCCAATAAAACTTTGGGGGCATGATGTCAGTGCATGCCCCCTCGTGGCCACCAAATTTTGTGTCAAATGAACTCGTGTCGTGTCCTACAGGAGGCCCGAGTAGCAGGGGATGCGCCCAGGCCGCGCGCACGTTTCCAACCGCGTGTGCACATGTGTCAAAACGACTCGACACGACACTGAATCAAACTCAGAGTACTAGAATCGTGTAAGCCACATCAAATCGACATTTCCTATTCAAAAACTTCCACAAAAACAAATCGAAATGCCCATTGGGGCATTTCGTCAAACACTTGCACACATCACTGATACGTGTCTGATACGGACACGTACAGGACACGAAAATTCACAAACCCTATTCCTATAGGACCAGGACACTTAGGGCTAGGTATTCATGCAATTAAAACCTAATTTTAATGGGTGCATTGGAAAATACCTATGTGTGTTCTTCAACACAAAAGCTCCTTCAATGAGGATCCCCAAAAGCCACCAAACTCCTTCAAATTGATAGAAAACTGAGATTAACAAGTTCCAACAGCAAGAAAACACTAATTAGAACCTATTGCAATTTGTTTGGATTAAAAAGGAGTTAAAATAGATTTTCTAGGAATTTATGAAGTTGGGAAAATACCTCTTTCTAAACTTGTTCTTTTCTAAAGAGGCTAGCCCTAAATGGAGGAGAATATTTATAGGAGGGATTCCCAATGTGGGTGTGGTGGCTGGCCAAGTAATGCTAGGGTTAGGGTTAGCTAGTGGTTTGGCTTTGGGCTCCTATGTGTCAAGTTGTTAATCAAGGTTCAACCATAAGTCATGACTTGTGACTAAATATTCTAACTTGAGTCAAATAACTAAACCATAGGTCAACTCTAGTCTAACTAGGGTGGCATGACCTAACTAAGTCCAAACTCAACTAGGGTTAGCTCCTAGGTTAGTCTACCATGGTCATTGCTAGTCAAAGTCAACCTAGTCGACCCTCATTCAAACAATTCCAAAATAAATTCTAAAAATTCCCATAAATTGAAATAAATTATAATAAATTCAAATAACCCCAAAAATGACAAAAATACTCTCATACTAGAAATGATAAATGAAACACTATAATCATAAGTCATGATTTAAAATAGTTTAAAAAGATTAAAAATTACCAAGAATCATAATATGAATTAAACATAAATAAATAATAATTATAATTACAAAATTTCAAAATTACCCTCATCTGGAAAACTGGGTGTTACAATATAGTTCAGGGACGCTGGAGTATGTGCACGATGCGACTCGAGTGAGAATGATGAATTCTCTATCATGCGGTTTGGTGAATGCATGTATTTTGGGGACGCCTGGAATGCGTGCACGATCCAACCAAGTGACACGTTGAATTCCAAACGAGACTTGAGGAAGGGAAAGTATCGAGGATTGAGATCGTGTTAAAAGAAAGGAATGATACTAGTACGAGCGTGGCTCGAAATCAAAGAAACGTGTAGACGGAGTATGCGTGAACGACGACGAGATTGGCCCCAAATGAAGGGAATGATAGGAATGGATAATGCGCAAGTAAAGTTGGGATAACGAATTGAATCATTGATAGGAAGATATACTCGATGATAGTGCAATATTTGGTGTTGAATCGGACGGAAATTACTTAGACTTAGTCGACTCTGCTAAGAAGAAATCGTATTGATTTCGTAAGCAAGGACGCTTGAGAAGCAAATCGGATCATCTCGAGGACCGAGATAAACGATAGTGAGATACACACGAGTTCAGTTTTAAATCGAAGTTAGCAAAACGATCGACAAATCAAAACTATCAAGAGTGTAGAAGCATGGAAAAGAATAAAGAAAGGTCTATGCGGCCAAGGATCTCCATGCGGCTCAGAGAGCCCATGTGGCTCAGGGGTCCATGCGGCTCAAGCGTCTATGCAGCTCGGATAGTTCCACGAGGCCCAGAGCCACGTGGCCTTCAACAGCTCTTCCCTTCATCTTTGGCTGCATTTAATGCCCTGATGGCTGACAGCTCTGACAAATGATAGCTCTGACATAAAGGCGCAATAATGACTGATATAAAGGCGTGTTCCTAGGGAAAAGGAGAAAATCTTTTCACAGCTGGCAGAATCCACCGAGTCCCGAGGCATGCGGCTGCTGTATTTATGCGGCCGCCCACTTTATGCGGCCGTCCACTTCATACGGCCACCCATCTTCATGCGGCTGCATCCTTTATGCGGCCGCCCGTCAGCATGCAGCTGCCTATCCCCATATGGCTGCCCATCTTCATGCGGCTGTTCATCCCCATGCGGCTGCCCATCTTCATGCGGTCGTTCATCCTCATGCGGCCCACTCATATGCGGCTCTGCCAAGATGACCCAGTGGAGACACGTGGCACTTTTTACGACGATTGAGACACGTGGCAGTCTTATCTTCTTGGAATTATGGATGCTAACAAATCCTAACAAAATCAGATTTGTTGCAATCACCATAATTGCCCAGATTAAGTCAAATCGAGCAAATTAGACACGTGGCAAGCCACCACAAGTCGCAAATATTCATGGCAATCAACATTTATTGCCCACAGAGATTTAATGTAATCACATTAATTGCTTAAATCTATTGTATTCGAGATGGACGGCCCAGATTAATTAACTCCCAGGCCACCGACTTTTGAGAAGGGGCAATCATTGCAAACCTTAATGATGCCCTCCCACTCTTATAAATAGCAAGGTGCCATTCCCTTGCCGAGGACCCGAGAAAAAATCCAGAGAGGAGGAGAGAATCCAAAATCCAGAGATCAATCCAGGAAGAAGAAAGAACAGAGAAGTATATAGAGAGAGAGAGAGCAAGGAGAGCATTTCTTCATCAATGCCAAGCAGATCTTCTCCAGAGCCAAGGTTGCACCCGATCGTCCAAGGAGTAAGGCAGAGCTGTCGTCGCTTTCCCGAGCCTCTACCGTCACCTCCCAGAATCTAAAATAAACAATTGTACTTAGATTGTTGTACCTAGGTTTTCGTCCCTAGGCTTTCTTTGTACAAGCGAGTTTGTATTGTGAGTCTAAGTTCAGTCCTCCTACATAAATTGTTCTGTACTTTTACAATCAATGGCAAATACGATGGCGACTCTGCTGGGGACAAACTTCTCCATGACTGAGAAGTTGGTGATGCAATCGGATGCAGCCAAACTTGGCTCCACGCAACAGAAGATGGTCGTCCGCTTCGACCAACAAACGTTTGAAGAAATGCTCTCCGACGGGAGCGCTAGTCCGGTCCAGAATCAAACCCGCACAAAGAAGGCTCGCAGGGAGTGGAGGCCAAAATCATTTGCTCCTCCCCAGGCCTTGGACGGAGTACTCTCTGCTGCCCAAGACGGCGAAGGCGACTCTCATACGGGCCCCACTTCAAGCCATGGAGGACTCTGCTGTCCCCAAGTGTCACGACCCGCTACCCAAATTATTGGGCCGGACCGAGTCATGTCCAGCCTGCGTTTGAGATAAAATGCAGTAAGCTGTTCAAGAGATAACATGATAAGACTAAATGTGCTAACAGTTCTATAAGTGAATAAAAGTCATAAATGCTCCAAACACAAAAGTCGTCACATATAGAAATAAGTCCAAAGTACAAGTCTGAAATATAAAACTGGATACATGTCCAGTTACAAAATACGTAGTCTAATACATGACTACACTAAGTATCCCAAGCAACTACGCAAACTAGACGAGTTTCCCCGCAGGTACATCCTCGTAAAGCAAAGCCGGGTCCTCGATAATATCTCCATAATATGAGTCGCAGAGTAACTCCTCCTCAGTAAGGATACCTACAACGTTATCCTGTCAGGACGGAAGCAAGTACTGATTCTAGCAAACTAAATATACGAAGCATGAACATGAATGTAATAAACTGGAATCATGTCATATCATGGTTTAATTGGTTCTTTTTAGAAATGACAACATATAGTTTAAAAGTTTAAAACCGTAGTATGTACGTGAATCGGTCAATAGGTGAATAAGATGTACAACGGTACATATCAAGTTTTCTGGCATACACATACGTGCACGAACGGCATCGGTGTATATCCATACACAAACACGAAATCAGAACCTACGACAAAGTTACATATAAAATGTTACCGTGCGCGGTAAATACATACGGAGAAGGGGGTCATGATCACGTACACTACTAGCAGTTTTCCCTTAACCCGTTGTTTAAACATGTGAGAGATATGAAAAACTATTCTAAACATGGTAGAGACTGAAAGTAATACAACATGTAAAGTTCTAACTTGCTACCCCAAGGATCAGTATTTAACATGGTTGGTAAATTACAGTTTATTGTTATAGCAGTATGTAAAGTTTGTAGAAAGTACTTGCCTCTAGCAAAGCAAGCTGCGATAAAAGTGCTATAGATGTCTGGTAACTCGTCACTGTAGAAATAAATACATAAACTTAGTTTTTACACTAAGCTAAAATACTAGGACACTAATTGGTGCAACACGACTTGTGACTGGGCACCTAGCCAAAATAATGACTTTAGCATAGGAGACCAATGTGGGGTGACACACTACTATAACTAACTTTCTAGGGTCTTTGCACTAGTGAGGGGTGATGTTCAATACGGCTATAACTCAAGATAACACAAAAAGTTGTAAGTCGTAATTAATTAATAATTAAATCAAATGAACATTGTGTTCCAACAATTTTTGAGATAGACAAAAAACTTAATTTTACATAAAATAAAGTACCAAAATGATCCTTGTTAATTATAGAAATTTATTATAATTTTTCTGGAATTTATTAACCAGTACAAGTATTTTATAAAAAACAGTTTTCCTAAGTACACAGAAAATGAGTTCTGGTTTCATATACCAAAATAGTGGCAAAACTACAAATTAAATACTGTAAAAATTATACTAAATTAGCTAAATTAACATAGTATCTAAATACTATTTTTTCAGAATTTTAACAGCAATTAAAGTATTTTTAGAAATCCAAAAACAGCATGGCACACAATTGAATTTAAATAATTAATTATCTGCGTATTTTTGTCCATGTACTTAATTTGAACCAGAGTTCAAATACAGGACCCAAGGCCATGAATCAAGTCCAATATGACTTGTACAGGTCTTGAATGTGGGAAAACACATTTGAGCCCAAAAACCCATGCTAGACTTGGACACCAAATGGTTGCAGTAATTAAAATACACAAAATACAAAGAGGTAAAAGTAAATAAATATTAATATTTGAATAAGGTAAAATTATACATAGTAGTCATATAAATATGACAAGTATATTTACATATATTAAAAATATACATATGTATAATATTACGTAAATTACTTAGGCTAAATAGTTATGTATACATACATATACATGTATAACATATATGTATATATATAGAAAATACATATATATACATAAAGGAATAAATATATAATATATACATATACATATAAACCTAATATATATATATATGTATAAAACAGTAAATATAATATATAATAATATACATATACATAAAGAAATACATATATACACATATATATATATATATATATATATATATATATATATATAAATATATATATATATATATATATATATATATATATATATATATATATATATATATATATACATATATATATATATATATATATATATATATATATGTGTACATTATATAAATAAGAATACTAAATATAATATATATATACACAAATATAAATACTGTATATATATACTTATATAACAGTATATAATAATACATAAATACATATATACATATATATATATATATAAATAATAAAAGAAAAACAAAAACAAAAGAAAAAGAAAAAGGAAAAGAAACAACAGCACAGGGGGATCGAACTCGGGCCACTGAGCGCGCGGAGGGGGCGGGGGGGTTTAAACTCGCGCGCTGACCAGTGGGCCAACTCGGCTTTGTGTTAGGATTAGGCTTTTGTTTATTTTATTTAGGTTTTTAGTATCGGGACTGCTATTTGGCCCGCGGGCGGGCCAGCCCGCCCGCCACGTGGCCCTCTCCCATTGGCCAGTCAATGGCACGGGCCCCATGCTAACAGGGGGGGCCAATGGGAGAGTGCCACGCAGGCGGGCGGGCTGGCCCGCCTGCGGGCAAGAAAGCATTTCCGTTTTAGTATATAACAGTACACCCGATATATCGAAACTGTGTCCTGACAGTTTGGGACACAGAGTCTAAGTGTCGGGGTTATTTACGACACGCACGAATATTGGTTCGCATGTCCAAGCACTGGACTAGGGTCCTCGTGTCCGGGCGACCCTAATACGTGTGTACGAGACACGTACGACACGTTCTGGACGCTGCAACTTACGTGTCCGGCAGTTGGTGGGGGTTTCGAAGACCGTGGACGGCGGAGGAGGCGATGGGGAAGCGGCGCTCGGGTGGCGATCGACTCGCCTCGTCACTGCGCGTCGGTTGATGGTGGTGGATGGGGGTGGCGACCGTCGGGGAAGCGGTACTGGGTAGATGGCCGGAGTTAGGGTTTCGGTTAGGGTTTTGGGGAAGAATGGGGCAGTTGTGGGTGGCTGGGGGGTTGTCGTGGTGGTGGTCGAGCTGAGGGGAGTGAGGGGGTTTTTATAGGGGGGTCGAGTCGGTCGGGGGGCGTCGCGCTGGCCGGAAATGGCGGGGTCAGTGAGTCGGCGGTCGTCGGGCAGTCGGGGGGGCAGCCTGGTCGTCGAGGGTGGGTAGATTAGGAATTTACAGAAAACCCCCTAGAGTTTAGGTTATTACAAAATGGTCCCTAACAGACTAATATACAAATAAAATTTTTCATTCCGCAATTTAAAACAAATAATTAATTACAAACTGCTATTGTAACAATTTAATAAATTACAGATTGATATAAAAACAATTCTAAAAATTACAGAATGATATTAAAACATTTTAATTAATTGCAAATAGGTATTTTAGTATTTAAAACTCATTTAAAAATCATTTAAAAATTCTAGAAAAATTCCTAAAAATCATAATAAATATTTTAAGGCTAAATATGACATTAATAATTAATTAAAACTAATTAAATAAATTTTTGAAAAATAGGGGCTCACAAGTCTTCCCTCCTTGAAAAATTTTGTCCTCGAAATTCACAAGGATTGAAGATCCTCCAATTTTCTAACATAGCAAGCAATGCAACAAATGACTAAGGCTACGGTCAAAACTAACCTCCCGAAACCTGCTCCGGCTCAAAAGCTAGACTATAAGCCTTCCCCTAAGGTCCCTTGGCTACTGGGCAGTCCCGAAGCTGATGGATGGCAGACCCACATGCTAAATACTGCCCCTACCTCTTTCTACAAACGAAAGCGTCGTGGCCTACCCTTCTACAGAATGAACACACACCTCCCTTCTGCTGTTGTTGCTGTTGCTGCTGTCGGGGTCCCGGGGCTCTAACTGGCAGGGTCGGGTGATGTGGTGTAGGGGGACGGTAAGTCTGCTAGTGCGACGTCGGTGCTCTCTGCTCGAAAGCCTGACGCTTGGACGGTCCCTCGGGGTGTACAGAAGCTGGCCTCTTGCAAGATAGAAGACGCTCCTCAATGCTCCGGGCCAACTCTAGGCTCTGGTAGTAGTCAGTCGTACCGTTCGCCACTATAAGAATGCCAATGTCTGGAACTAGACCATGGCAAAACCTACGGGTCATCTCCTCTGGGTTTGCAACCAGACTAGGAGCAAAACGGCTCAGGCGACTAAACTCTGCCGCATACTCGTCAGCAGAACGGTTCCCCTGTTGGATGTTCTGGAATCGTAGTCCCATGGCTACTCTAGCAGTGGTCGAGAAGAATTTTTTCTTGAACTGGGTCTTGAACTGATCCCAAGTGGCCCTCCCTCTCGCAAATAATGGCTCATTCCGGAACCAAACTCCTTCCAAGTCTATCAGCAGAAATCCCGCTACCTCAACCTGGAGGTCATCCGGCATCCTAACTCCAAGGAGCTTCCTCTCTACCGAGTCTAGCCAGTCATCTGCTACTACTATGCCTTCAGTCCCTGAGAACTCCTTGGGATTCAGACCCATGAAGTCCTTGATCGTTTCCGCTCTCTGCCGTAGCTCTACAAGTGGTTGTTAGAAACCCCTGGATCAGAGTGAGCAGTTGGTTCCCGTCGAGTGTGACGGAAGCCTGGTTAGGTATAGTAATAGGGGGTGGTGGAAGTATCGGGTCCTGCTGGGACTGCGATATGGAAGGTGGTGGAGGCATCTGGGTTGGTAGATTTGTGGAGTGGGAGAATGTGGTAGGTGGGGGTGGAGGTGTATCAGTCAACTGGTCAGCTGACTGGATGGGGAGTGCGCCATTCTCAGGTGTGACATACTGGGATGAACGAGTAAGCACCATCTAATAAAAAGGACTTATAAGGACTTGTTTAAAGTAAGCAATCATAGACAAGAAAATCTAATTATAATAGCAAGCATGTGATGTATTTCCTATGTTGCAATCCTAGCATTCCTCTAGGTGTTCTAAGCGTCATTCCTAATGTTGTCTAATTACCTTAAGTTCCTAATTGCAGGCATGCTTGGTACAATAACGTAACCAAACAATTTAGTCAGGACCTGCATGGGGGCACCACTAAAAATATGTCACGACCCGCTACCCAAATTGTTAGGCCGGGCCGAGTCATGTCCAGCCTGCGTTTGAGATAAAATGCAGTAAGCTGTTCTAGAGATAACAAGATAAGACTAAATGTGCTAACAGTTCTATAAGTGAATAAAAGTCATAAATGCTCCAAACACAAAAGTCGTCTCATATAGAAATAAGTCCAAAGTATAAGTCTGAAATGTAAAACTGGATACATGTCCAGTTACAAAATACATAGTCTAATACATGACTATACTAAGTATTCCAAGCAACTACGCAAACTAGACGAGTTTTCCCGCAGGTACATCCTCGTAAAGCAAAGCCGGGTCCTCGGCAGTATCTCCATAATATGAGTCGCAGAGTAACTCCTCCTTAGTAAGG
>JANAVB010006398.1:107500-172500 GCA_029216955.1 Iris pallida | reverse complement strand
TGGAGTATATTTTGGGTCGTTTTTACGTCCAATCCTTCCTGACTACTTTGGAACGTGGTTTATCCACGTGGCTTTCATGCCACATTTATTGAGGAACGTGTGTACGTGCTTCCTATTTTTGTTGAAATAATGGGACACGTGTCAACATGCACAGAGGGTGACTTCCATCGTGGGTGACAGTTGCTAGCGTAAAGACTGGATTATGCTGCTTTTTACGCACAAAGGTAAAAGTCTATAAATAGACTTATTATTGACATAAACATCAGGAAGGGAAGATCAGAGAGATCAGTGCCCAGAGACTTTGAATTTCCAGAGCATTCTTCTTCAACTTTTCTTCCAGAACAGAGTGAAGCAAAGCAGGAAAGCATTCGACCTCGCCATCAGTGCCCAAGTGCGTCGATACCTTTCTGGTGACTTAGTTCTTCCGGTTGTTCATCTTCTTGCAGTACTCTTCATCATCATCGTATGGTCCAAGGAACAAAGTGATCGCCTTCAGATCAGACTTCCATAGCAATACTTCCCAGAACAATTTGTACTTTTTGTACTCTTTCTCGTTTTATTTTCAAAGGCCAATTTTAGGCATTTTGTTAAGTGAAACAAAATGGCGACTCTGCTGGGGACGACCTTCTCCTCTGACGAGGAGGCAATTGCTCAATACGATGATGTGTCGATCGGATCGACAAAGAAGACTCTGGTTGTACACTTCGACCAGACTGCCTACGAAGAAATGCTCCGAACTGGGGGGGTTACTCGCTGTTCCAATGTTCAGAAATCGAGGAAGGCGCGAAAAGTTTGGATTCTCAAATCCAAGGCATCCTCGGATCTCCCTGCTGTCTCTGAAGGCAAAGGAATCCTTCCTACTCCTGTTGTAGAGACTCTCATCTGTGATGAGGCAGTCTCTACTTCGGTGATACGTCATAGGCGTAAAAATCAGTCTCCCGTTTGTAACGCGGTAGACCCTCAGGTTTTACGCCCCGTGCGTAAGAACAAGTCTCCCGTCTGTGACGTGGTAGATTCCAAAGCTGTACGCCCTGTGCATAAGAACAAGTCTCCCGTCTGTGACGTAGTAGACCCCAATATTTTACGTTCTGAGCGTAAAAATAAGTCTCCCGTCTGTGACGCGGTAGACACACAAAATTTACGCTCCACGCGTAAAGGAAAATCTCCCGTCTATAACGTGGCAGATACTCTTGTTTTGTGCTCTATGCGTAAAGGTAAATCTCCTGTCTGTGACAGTGTAGATAAAATTTACAAGGATGCTTCTGCATCTAAAGTGAATGTACCTACACGCATGAAGCATAAAAACATAGTTGGTAAAACTTTTGTTTTCAACCAACAACCTTCTTATACTGCTATACGCAAGGTACCAAACCTTCAAATTACACGCAATATAGATGGAGTCCTTTGTGCTCAAAAATCTCAGGATTTACGCACGCAACTCCACACGCGTAAAAATGCACAGGTTGGTTCTGCGAATGCAGCCAGTAGTCTTCTTTATACACAAGGGACTAAACGTTTCTCTACCCCAAATGTAATAAAGAAGACTACTTCCTCTGTTCCTTCTGATTTACACGAGTTGTTAGTACAAAAGCATAAAAACAAACAATCTCCTGTGACACTCTCCCAAGAAAATTATCATTGTGAGTGTCATCAGATTGTAATCAAGTGTTGTTGTTCAGCTTCTAAACGGTCAGTTTTTGACCGATTAAGTTTCAATACGCCTCAACAACAAGTTGATGACCAAGAACATGAGTTGTCATATGCCTCAGTCAACATGGCATCTCATACCAACAGAGGACGACGTCCAAGACGCAATACGTCCCAAACTCCAGGTCAACAATAATTCAACAGACTTCTTGATTCCTTTGAAGAAGTATATCAGAATACTCGATCAAGAAGGCAAAGACAGTTGCAGACTTCTGATTCAGAAGCTGGGGGTACTCAATCTCTTGAGTCCAAAACGGATAGTGTTGATTCATACCTCTATACCAATCCTTCTGTATCTTTAAGAGAGGTTGAATCCTATGTTATTGGTGATGAACCAGAGACGTCATCTGCTAATACAGAACAACGTCTCACTGCCGTTAAACAGTCATTAAAGGACATGCTTACCATGATGCAAAGCATGCACCAGATAATAATGACTCAACAGACCACTCAGCCGGCAGTAGTAACACCGGTGCAAGTAGCAGCACAAACTCAAGATAGTCAAGGGATTGACATACCTTTGAATAATCAAGAGCCTGCTGTTAATCAAAATTCTGCTTCTCCCGATCCCATCATTCCAGAAGATGTATCACCTCCAGTGGGGGTCACGGTACATCCAACAACTATTCAATCAAATGTGCTTCCTCAAACTAGTAAAGCTATTCAAGCAGTACGTGAATTAAAAGCACAGTTTGAAGTTTTGAAGCACAAGGATCAGCTCCAGAGGTTAGGGATTAAGCAACCTTATCTCCCCATTGGAATGATGTACCCTTTCCACCGAAATTCAAACCACAATCAATGGTATTGTTTGATGGAAAGGCTTCTCATAGTCAGTATATCAATTACTTTGATATTATGACTGTGCATCTGCAGAAAAATGATGCTCTTTTCACTCGAGTGTTCATCGGGTGCTTGACGGGTTCAGCTTACGATTGGTATCGTAGTTTACCCGACAATTGCATTTCGTCTTTTGACGAATTTAAAGCAATGTTTCTCTCCTGCTTCTATGAAGGAGGTATGGATATGAATATGTCCTCCCTAATAGAGATCAAACAAAAGGAGAAAGAAGATACTCGGACGTTCATCGAACGTTTCCGACAGACAACTCTGAAAATGCCTCCTAGCATGCCAGATTCAGCGTTGATTGATACATGCAAGATGAATCTGCGACCATCCATTGCTGTCTTCACGGGTTCCCAATTCACAGATTGGGCCTCGTTTATTATAGCAGCAGTTTCTGTCGAGACCAATGGTAGGTTGGCTAGTGAACATGGCATGATTTTTGCTTCAGAGGATAAAGGAAAGAAAGGCTCTTCTGGTAATAATTCCGGCAATCATAATAGGAAAGGAAAGGATACCCTCATGGTTAATCTTTCCAAGAACAAAACGACGCCGAATATTCAGGAGTCTTCTAAGCCAAAAGAAGAATTCTCTTTTGACGAGAGCGATATCCCAGGGATATTTCAATGTCTGGTAAAGAGCGGCAAACTCCAGATTCTGGAGCCTAAAAGGCCTAATGAGGTGAATCTGACTGACAATCCCAAATATTGTATTTATCACAGATACATAAATCATCCAACTAAGACTTGTTATATCCTGAAGAAGAAAATCCAGGAGCTGATAAATACCAATGCCATCGCTTTAACTAACGATGAGCATACGGTCACAACCAATATGGTTTCTCTTTAATTTGGAGGTTTTCCTCCACAGCAAGTCCCAGATGGGATTATCCCAATTCCGAAGGCGACGATGAAGATTATGAATATCCCGCCTGTCAGAGAGAAAAATGAAGGATTGTTGCCTCTCACATTAAAGAATGGTGAAATTATGTGGGTACATCCTGACTTAGTACCTGAAATAAAAGATGAAGGAAAAACTTTAAAATCCAAGAAAGGTAAAAAAGTCAAAACCTACAACATGATTTCTCATGTTATTCCAGATCCTGATGATTTGGATCATCTATGGGATGGCATTCCTTTGGAAGATAGACTGAGAGGTTTGAACATATATCCTCTAAGTCTGGCTTCTCCTACCAAGCTCAAGTTGACTCATCAGCAGTGGCTAGCTATGAACAGTGTTCCCTTTATACAGGGCACAAGAAGTTTTCGTTGCTTATAAAAAAGCTCCTACAGGGATTTTTTCTTGTATCCCGAATCCTTCGTCTCCCGTAGCTACAGAGGCTTCTATTCCTCATTCTCCTGTAGTTACATAGATCTCTTCTCCTTTCTCTGTTGAACCACCTGTTAAAAGTCCGCTGCCCATTCATTTATACAGTCAGCAATCAGTCCTTCTCATAAAAAAGATGGGCTATGACTTTCAGAAGGCGGAAGGTTTGAACTATGATAAAGGAATGCGACTTCCTTTACAAATTCAAAGTCAAAAATCCACTGTTGGATTGGGTTCTGAGCTTCCTCGAAAGAAGAAGGCTAGGGGAAAGAAGACTAAATCCTACAATATGGTACTTCCTTCTCCTGAGTCTGAGGAAAAAAGCTTTGCTGGTACGAGATCTGAAAAAGAGTACAACAAGGACTATGAGGGATCTTCCAAAGAAGCAGAAGACATAGTGAAAACACTACCAGCTCAACCTTCTCCTGTTCCTGCTAAACCATCTGTGGTTGAGAAGGGGAAACAGAAAGCAGTACGCTTTGACGTCCCGTTGAAGTCTGCTTCTAGTCAAGAGGTGATGATGAAACCCTACAAATTTGATATTCTAGCCCAGTTAGCTAATACTCCGGCTAGACTCTCTATCTTCGAGTTGCTTTGCCTTTCTAAAGAAAGTCGCAAAACTTTGAGTGAAGCTTTGTTGCAAGCTGACTTGTGCTTAGCTCAACTCAAGACTCCCGATAATATACCAGTGTCATGCCCACAATGCCATAGTGTGATGGAGGTAATTCCTAATATTACTTTCACACAAGAAGACATGTTGTTGAAGCATAACAGGCATGACAGGCCTTTGTGCTACACTGGGTATATCGGATCCACTGAAATTGACAGGATTTACATTGATCCTGGGTCTTCTATTAGCATTATTCTTCAGAGTATGCTAAGACCTTTGAGGATTCCTACTAGTGATTTGACTTACACTAGTACCACAATAGTTGGTTTCAACTCTGGCAAGAGTAAACCACTGGGAAAGATTCGTCTGAAGATTCAGATTGGTGATCTTCGAACTATGGCAACCTTCTATGTTATCAACTCCGACGTATCCTACAATATCCTTCTTGGGCGACCGTGGATACATGAGCATAACATTGTGCCTTCAACTCTCCACCAATACTTCAAGTATGTGGATTTCCAAGGGGTTGTGAAAACTGAATTTGCTGATATCAATCCTTTCAAGGATGTTGAAGCCTATTTTTCTGACTTAATACTCTACAAACAAGAGCATGTGAAAGAGATATCAGATATGGCTGAAGAGCAATCACCTGTTGAAGATCAGTCTGTCAATGAAGATCCTCCAGAAGACCAACCTTTGAAGATCAAGGTCAAAGGTTGAATCCAACCCCAACCTGTCAGTGATCAACCTCTGATGATCAAGGTCAAAGTAAGAACTCTAGCTTCATCTGAGGAATCAATGAGTATTCCTGTCAAGAGCCAAGTTCAACCTCTTATGATCAAAGTCAAGGGACGTACTTCTCGTACGAATGATCCAGAATCACCATTGGTCATCAACCTTGACAAGTCTACGAAGAAGACAGATGATGGTCCGTTAATGATCAATCCGAAGCGTAGTAGTCAAATTGTAAATGATGTAAATATTGATCATTTTGTACTTTCCAATATCAATGAAGATTTCCTTTTTGAGTATATGGCTGTCAAATTTGTTGAAAGAATGACTTTATCTCTTGATGATCAAGGTCATCAATATAAAGATGACATAGATACAGAGGAAACTTTATACATTGACCATAAGGAAAATTCTTTTCCTTCTCATGTCGATGTTGGACCTTATGCTCAAAGGTTCTTAACATCTTCTCCCTATCTTCTTCCTGTAGCCGCTTCATCACAAGCTTGTGTAACTTTTAGACGTCATGAAGAATCTTATTTTGTGATTCCGTCTGATAAGAAAAACAAGCACCAAATTGTGTTTGGCCTGGCTAGAAACATCCCTGTTGTTCAGACAGAAGATCTTAGAGATAAAGATAAAGGAAAAATCCGAATTAACAAATATAGTCAACAATCTCTCAAGATTATCCAGAATATGGGATATGATTTGAAGACTATGCAAGATCTCAATCAAGGCAAGGGTAGACGATTACCATTATGTGGTGATCCGTTTTACCAGAAAACTCGTCATGGGTTGGGATATGATCCATCCCACATGTTTAATGATGATATACAAGAAGAATTCTCTTCTACTTCTTCACAATCCTCAGAATTCGAAGAAATCCATTTCATCGAATCTGAATATGCTGGAGAGGACTATTACGATGAATCTGAATGTGTATTCTCAGTCAACATGGTTCAAACTGAAGAAGAATCTGAATTATTGGAAAATGACCTTTGGGCTCAACAGATGGATACCCAATGGGAACTTCGTTTTGAACAACGACAACCACCTACGGAGGATGAAATTCTCCAGATTGATGTTGGAGACGGGACTACGTCTAAGCCAATATTTATCAGTAAGAACCTTTTCGAAGATGAAAAGGAAGAACTGATAAAACTGATTAAAGAATATATTGATATCTTTGCATGGAGTTATGAGGATATGCCGGGTCTAGATCCTAAAGTTGCTACTCATAAACTCAATATTCTTTCTAATGCCAAGCCTGTGAAACAACAGCAACGGCATTTTCGACCAGACATGATTGATGCAATCGAAGCAGAAGTCAAAAAGTTGATTACATGTGGCTTTGTTCGTGAAGAACAACACCCAGATTGGGTTGCCAATATTGTTTCTGTTATGAAGAAGAACGGAAAAGTTCGAGTTCGCATAGATTTTCGAGATCTTAATGCAGCTTATCCAAAGGACGGATTTCCACTTCCAATTACTGATGTCATGATAGATAATACATGCGGTTTTGAACGCATGTCTTTTATGGACGGATTCTCAGGATACAATCAGATCAAGATGCATCCCGAAGATGAGAAGCATACTGCTTTTCGAACACCCCTTGGGGTTTACTGCTATACAGTTATGCCATTTGGTCATAAAAATGCCGGCGCCACGTATCAACGGGCTATGAGCAACATCTTTCAAGAACATCTACGGAAGACAGTTGAATGTTACGTAGATGACATTGCTGTTAAAAGTCGATCAAAAGATGACCATATTCAAGACTTGAAGACAGTGTTTGAATTGATGCGCCAGCATCAATTGAAAATGAACCCTACTAAGTCTTTCTTAGGAGTTTCCAGTGGCAAATTTTTGGGATTTGTCATCACTTCTCAGGGTATCCATGTTGATCCTGATAAAATCAAAGCAATTCTTGAAATGCGTCCTCCACGCAATCTAAAGGAACTCCGAGGCTTCCAGGATCGCATTGCTTATATCAGGAGATTTATTTCCAATCTCTCTGGGAGATGTCAACCTTTCTCCCGTTTATTAAAGAAAGGTGTCTCATTTGTCTAGGATGAAGCTTGTCAGAAAGCGTTCAATGACATCAAGCAATACCTTACAAATCCACCTATTTTGGTACCACCAGTGGTAGGAAGACCATTTTTGCTATATGTTCGAGCATTGGATCATTCACTTGGTGCTCTTCTTGCACAGAAAAGTGATGTTGGTCATGAACAAGTGATTTATTATCTTAGCCGAATGATGGTTGGAGCTGAACGCAGATATACTCCTGTAGAAAAAGAATGTCTGGCTTTGGTTTTTGCTGTTCAAAAGATACGACATTATGTGACAGGACAGACTATTCATGTCATCTCCAGAATAAATCCTATTCGGGTATTGATGAGAAAACCAAGCATTCTTAACTCCAGGTTAGCTACCTGGGCGATGTTGCTCACTCCTTATGACATGGTCTATGTACCTCAAAAATCAGTAAAAGGTTAAGCATTAGCTGATTTCTTAGCAGCTCACCTATACCTGAAACGTCGAAGCTATATGAGGATATTCCAGATGAAGTTGTGGATTGCAACATGACTTTGAGAAATGATATTTAGCAGTTATACTTTGATGGAGCATCACGGGTTGGGCCTAAAGGCAATATTATCTCTGGGGTAGGAATCGTCTTAGTTTCTCCTGACAAAATGGTCATATACCGTGCTTATTCTCTCAATGAGCCATGCTCCAACAATGTAGCAGAATATAATGCTCTGCTGATTGGTCTCCAAGTAGCAAAACAATTAGATATTGAGTTCCTGGAAGCTTATGGAGATTCTCAACTGATTGTTAATCAGGTTAGTGGAACATATGAAGTCAGGAACTCTGATCTTATCCCTTATCATCAAGTGGTAATCGAACTGGTCCTTTCATTCAAACAATTCTTCATCGAATTCGTACCACGTTCTCAGAATCTGGAAGCTGATGCTCTTGCTAGTTTGGCTGCAGACTTGGATGTTCCAATTCGAAGACAAAACACCATTACTTTATTGGATCGAGACTTATTCTGTGTAAAGAATAATCTGAATATTAAACAAAGTTATATTACAGAATCAAGTTCCCAACAGAGGGATTGGAGAAGTCCATTTATTGATTATGCGGTTCATGGGATTTTGCCTGAAGATCCAAAAGAAGCTGCATCAATCAGGAGACGATTATTTCGATTTTATTATGATTCGTCTTTACATATGTTATATCGTCGTTCATATGATGAACTTTTGCTACGCTGTCTCTCGGAGAGTGAAGCTAAGCAAACACTTCGTGAAGCTCATGATGGTGTCTGTGGTGCCCATCAACCTGGTCAAAAATTACAAGACCGCATTCGAAGGATAGGGTATTATTGGCCATCTATGATAGCAAATGCTGTGGATTATGCCAGACGGTGTAAAGCATGTCAGATTCTTGCTGATTTTATTCATCAACCATCTGAATTCCTCCATCCTATGGCAGCTTCTTGGCCTTTCGAAGCCTGGGGCATGGACATTATTGGTCCGATTAACCCTCCTTCTATTAAAGGACATCGGTTTATATTGGCTATAACCGATTACTTTTCTAAATGGGCGAAAGCGGTTCCTCTTGCTGAAGTAAAAACATCTAATGTGATTAGCTTCATCAAACACTATATTATTTATCGCTTCGGGATTCCTCGACGGATAATACATGATAATGGACCACAATTTGCCAATCAAGCATTTTATCGGTTATGTGATAAGAATCGAATCCAAAACTTGGCGTCTACGGCTTATAATCCAGCTGCTAATGGTTTAGCCGAAGCTTTCAACAAGACGATCATCAAACTTCTCAAAAAGTTCGTCTCTTCTAATAAACGTGATTGGAATGAGAAACTTGGAGAATGTTTATGGGCTTATCGAGTGACAATCCGCACTCCTACCGGTTTTATACCATTTTTATTAGTCTACGGATGTGAGGCTGTCCTTCCACTGGAAATCCAGATTTTATCTCTTTGAATAGCCATTGCTAACGAGCTAACTATAGAGAACAATGATCGCTTACGACTCCAAGAACTTGAAGGATTGGATGAGAAGCGTCTTCAAGCACAACAGCATATTGAGCTATATCAAGCCCGTATATCTCGAACTTTCAATCGTAAAGTTAAAGAGAGGGTATTCAAAGTCGGTGAATTAGTACTAGCTGTTCGAAGACCGATGGTGATGACTCATAAGAGTAAAGAGAAATTCCAAGCGAAATGGGAAGGTCCTTATGTTATCGAAACAGTTTTCTCCAATGGTGCCTATAGGTTATCTAAACCTAATGGAGATTTACTCATGATGCCTATCAATGGCAAATTTCTGAAGAAATATTATGTTTGAATTTCTTTCTTATTCCCCAGCTACCAATGTTTGGTTGAGCTTGGAGAGAAGTTTTAATCTTTTATCTTGCCAGTTGATATAAAAAAGTTGGATCTATTATTTATCATGTCCATTTGACCTCTGAATAAATATTAAGTTTGCTTGTTTTTCCTATCTATCATGTCCATTTGGCCTCTGAATAGATATCAATCTATTTTTCTTTGAGTTGTTACGATCTGTCATGTCCATATTACCTCTGATAGTATTGTATACTCTAAACAGAAAACGAGATTCATTATCTATCATGTCCATATTACCTCTAGATAGATACAATTTGTTGAGTTTAGAAGACTTGTCACGTCCATATTACCTCTGATGAGTGTTTTCTATCTCATACCTATTATTTAATTTTAAATAAATGATAGGATCACAAAATAAATATTCATTCTTTGAATAAGATAAAAGATTACAAAAGCTCATTATTTGTCTAAGGCGGAGCAGATATGTCTTTTAGCAATTTTTGGAGCTCTGCCAAACGCTTCTCACGAGAGCCCATTACATTTTCAATAGCTACCTTTCTTCGAGCCTCTGGAGTGCAAATGGGAGAAAACTTAGCGAAAGTAGCTATTAGATTATCTCTGGCATCATCAAGGTGCTTGATAGTAGATTCAGCTCCAAAAACTTGTTCCTCCAGAATTGAGCTCTGTGTCAAATGTTTGTCACGAGCTGCTATTAATTGCTCATTCTCAGCTTTCAGACGAGCTAGTTCGGCCTCCACTTCACGAATTTTATCATTTTGTTCCTGAATTTTCGTATTCGAAGTGTCGTAGGCTTCTCTATAACTCTCCAGCTTAGGCTTTGCGTCAGCCAAGAAAGCTTTCTCTTTGGCGACTTTGCTGCTGTGTTCTCTGAGAGAGTCGTTGAAAGTAGTCTCTCGAGCATTGTATTCAGCTGATAAAGCATCATACTCAGCTTGAATGAGACTCTCAGTAGTTTTACTTGTCAAACTCAGATATTCTTTAATAGGTTGCTCAAGTTCTTCTACCACCTTTTCCAATGCAGTTGCTCTCTCAACATCATTAAACATGGCGACGTTCCTGATAGTAGAAACAATCGCGCCTTTCAAGCTTTTATAACTGAGACTCCTATACAAGACCATGTCAATCAAAGCTGCCAATGTCTTGTAAAAAGTTTCAGTATGAATCTTAACTAAGAGATTCATTTCTGCATTTAAGCTCGGAGTTGCAACAATCTCTACCAAGTCTCTTTCCGAATGCTAGGAGTAGATATGGTGGCTCCAGTAGCAGATTGAGATAAAGATGATGTTGTCGTCACTACTATAGCCAACTGATTCCTGGAAACTTCAGAGATTAAGTCTTCAGTACTAGCAGATGTGGTTGTTCTTGTAGCAGACTGAGATAAAGATGATGTTGTCGTTATTACAACATCCAATTGATCCCTGGGAGCTTCAGAGATCATGCATTCAGTACTTGTTACTCCAGCCGTTTCTGGAGTTTCGGTGGCAGTAATAGTGGTGGATGAAAAGATAGTAGTTGTAGCTGATTTGGGGTCAGGCATCGTCTCCTCATGAACGTCCGCTAGATTAGCAATAATAGCAGAGGGTGCTATCACGACATCTCCAGTTTCAGTTGATGATTTGATTACGCCTTCATCACCTTCTTGGGCTTCTGGCTATTCAGACTCTAGAAATACTTCAATCTCTTCATTGAGAGCAGTTCCTTCTTCAGCAGCCGTTTCTTGATCTGCAGCTTGGTCTTTTTCTCTGTTGTCAATAGGAGAAGACAATCCTGGTTGAACCTCTGTTTCAGGTTCTTGTTGTAGTTCCTCTTCTGGTTGTATTTCCTCTACTCCATCTGAAGAAGAACTTTCTTCCTCAGACTCCATGTTCTCCTCCTAACTATTTTCTTGAAAAGTAGGAGGAGCCACAAGCTTTGAAGTAATGTTGACACCTGCAAAGAAATTGAACAATATAAGTTAATATACAGAAGTCATAGTTTTATATGAGTTTTGTATAAATTATATTTACCTGGAGTATGTATGGAACGTGTCAAGTACTCATCATAATCTCCGGTCCAGTCCTCATCATCAAAAGTGACAGCCGGCTCATCGGATGGAACAAACACCGGGTCAACAGTTTGTACAGAGACAACGTCTTCAATAACTTGCACCTTTTGTGGCAAAGTTAAATGAAGCGATGTGCTAAGGCGTCCTGGAGATAGGATCCCTACAGCTTCAGTTGATGTGGCTGCTTGAGAGGCTGAGGATCCTTCTTCAAAATAAGTTGAAGAGGATGCGACATGTGGCGGTTCTTCGACAGGAAAGTCACCCTCTGGAGTAGTGGCTCTTGATCTGGAAGTTCTTTTAGTAATAGCCTTCTTCTTCTTTGCTGGTGACTTTACTGGAAGAGTAGTAGCTGTACTCTGCTTCCGTTTATGAGTTTTCCTAATAACTATTGGTCCTGTTGCTATTTCTCCAGCTCCTGTAGGGATTATTGCCAAAAATTCATCTATAACAGTAGTGTTGTCGGGTATATCCGGAGTTATTCTGATTGGCTCCTCGATGTTCCCCTCTTTGGGCCATCGAAGACTTCTTTGCATACTATAACCATCGGCAAAAGAACGGATGGAAGCGTAAAAACGAGCATACGAGTGAAGTATACGTAGCTCGGTTGTACTGGTGGCAGTAGATATATTGAATTTAGCACCAGTACATGCGGCACTGAAGTATCTCCATGCTCTCGTGCCGTCAATCAACTTTCCATAGTGATAAAAGCTGGTCGAAGGATTGCCAACGTGAAGCTGGTCATATCCAAATTGGCGGGCGAACCTACTCGGTAGATAAGGCTCAAACGCACAATTATCTTCATTCATGTACATCAGATGGGATGGTCTGATGTACGTTAGCCATTGAAAGACAGGTTTTGACAATGAAGTTGTCCCTTCTCCTCTGTCTTCGAATTGTACGCCAAGGCAGTCGGCTGGAACTGGTGGCCTTGTGCAGAAGAAATTCCAGCCATAGGAGTAATTCAACGCTGCTCGGGTGTCTGCCACTGTCGTGGCAGTCCATGTGGCCTTGCTGAATTTTTGGAGAAAGATCGCCGCTTCATCTTCAGGGCCTGGCGGCAGTAAACTGCAGTTATGGTGTAATAACCATCCCATCAGATAAGTATACGGCAGCTCCACCCTTGGAAAATTGTCTCGATGAGGAGCATTATTGATCAATTCTTCACCAAAAGTTCGTAGACCTGCATTTATCCGGCATACCATTGCTGACATTAGATTGATTTTAGCTTTGAACACCAAACGTACTGCTGGCCACAATACGTTTCGGTGGATCATGTCTATGGTACTGATCCCCGACACGACCCATCTTCGTAGCCATAGGGATAGGAAGCCTGCCAGTAAAGCCTTCCTTGACATCTTCTGACTACCATGTCTCAGGTAGCTTAAAGTTTCAGTCCCCGCAGGGATATCTCCAGTCTTGGTGGATAGATATTGGTCTCGTGCTTTCTGTGAGACCATCAGTTCTTGGATCACATCTGCTGGAATTATAGAGCAGGGGTTGATGGTTTGAGTCTTGTTTCCTCGAAACCTACCCTTCTCAGTCGTGGATACCCTATTTTCATGGTAAAATAAATAGGTAGTCCACTTAGTTACATATGCTAAATGTGACCCAGTTGCATACAAACTGGTACAAATCAGATAATGGCACATGAGTTCTTCATAGACCTGCACCAATTCAGGATTTTTCTCTCTTATTTCTGCTAGTTCCCGATTGGAGGGAACATATTCTTCATAAGGGGCTTCGCCCATTGGCAGCTTTGATATAAATTGTATCTCATGCAGAGCAAGACCCATTTCACCGTGTGGAGTTGCAAAAGTTTCTGTTGAACTCATATACAATTCCAATAAAGCCAGGAACAAGTTGTTGTTCGGTGGTATGCCGTAACTTGTAGAGGCCACTACTTCATATAGGTCGATAGCTTCCAGGTCTGTTTTAAAGTGCTTCATGATCCAAGCACTGATTTGAATCCAGTTATTACTATAAGGAGTCAGCCACCCTGTCAACCTAGGGTTGGTCTGAGGATATAACACAGCAGCTTTCATGAACTTGTTTATAAACATGGGTACTTGTACTGGCTGGATCAGTGCTGAGTCTTCACTTGGTGTGAACCCGGGCAATAGACCATAAAATGGGACAACACCACCACTGGGAGTACTAATGTGGTAGCCCATATCACTAGCTCTCTCTCTTTTGAAAATAATCTTGCCCGGCCTGCCATAGCTATTGGGAGTCAAATTCCATAGCATCTGACGAGGATGAGTAGCATGGACAAAGGCAAATAGAGGGTAATCCCTGTCCATGTCAGGAAGATACATCACTCTTTCTCCAGACTTAAACATCCAGGCTTCTTTATTGGGGTGAGTTTGCGATTTGAAGTCTATCGCATCCCCAAATAGAAAAATTGGCTTCAAGAATTGTTGGTCTTCTAGTGATACCAACACTTCTCCATTCATCATGGACAGCAGCATGCTGTCCCCTTGAGCAGCTATCAGTTGAGCTCTCCCTTCTGGGTATTCAGGATTGGATTGAGGAAACTGTACATGTGATAAGTTCTCCAGATAGTTTGAGCCCACCATACCAGCTGGCGAGCCAAATATTTATGCGAGAGGGTGAATTTGCAAGTCCACTGTCAAACAGCAAAAAAAGAAGAAAAGAATAAGTTAGTGAAAATCTAATTTGAAGCATATGATTTGGTTTGACTTTTAAGCATAAAGACTCTGAGCATGCAAATTTTACGCTTATTAAAGTTGATAAAGAAAAACTTTTTTAAGTGTAAAAATGTTGTTTTTATGCAAAAGACTGTTACTAGTGAAATTTTACGCTAGTACAACTGGAAGTTAGCAGATTTCTAATTTTATGCCAGTACACATTAAATGTGAGCGTATTTTGAATTTTACGCTGACTCGTACAGACGTAGGCGTATTTTCAATTTTACGCTGCCACCAATAGATGTGAGCGTAAAATAAGTTTTATGCTGACACATGTAGGTGTGGGCGTATTTTAAGTTTTACGCTGACACATGTAGATGTGGGCGTATTTTAAGTTTTACGCTAACACGATAAAAGTGGGCGTATTTTCGTCTTTTTACGCTAGCACGAACAACGTGGGCTTAGACTTTCGGTTCGTTCTTCTTCTCCGACGAGTTTATGACCGAAGTTCAACATTTTACCCCTTATTGCCGGAGCCACGGCGGGGTGGCTTTGCTGAGATACTGCCGAGGATCGGACAGGAGTTTGCGTGCGATCGGCCGATGAGGAATCAACGACGGGTTTCTTGCCTTTACTGCCGGCGGCGGACGACTTCTTGGGGGCCATTGAATCAAGGTAAGAGTAGAGGAGAGAAGGAGAGTGGAGAAAGATTAAGATTTCGAAAGAACAAAGTAAAGTTTCTCTCTCCCCGAAGAACCCTATTTATAGGGAATTTTTGAATCGGTTCAAATTCCCTATTTTTACGCCGACTGTTGGATATCCCAACTTTTACGCGGATGACCGTTGAAAAATCCCAAACTTTACGCTGACTGGTCAAATCCCGAATTTTACGCTTCTGTTCAAAGTATTTCAAATTTTGAAAAATATTTAAAAACTTTGAAGGGGGTTTTGTAGGAGCGTAAACAGTGCTTTATTTTGACTGAATCAAAGGAATTGAGGATTTAACGCAAGCAACTCTTTATAAGCTATTCTACGCCAAGGTCATTTGCACTGGACTTTATGCGATCTATTTTACGCTAAGATAGTTCATTGAATTTTACGCCAGGGACAGACTGTCAGGCCGCATTTAATGCAGAAGATTTGATTTGACAGAATGATTATGCTGACAGTATGCAACACAGAAGTCGAGAAGATCGGATTTTCACCAAAACTCGATACTTGTCGTATGGTGTGCAGAGAAGGCTATTTTACGCTCAATAAAATCACTTCTTTTTACGCACGATAGTTATGTGAGCTTTTACGCTCAAGGCTATTGTGAGTGCAAAGTCTATTTGGGCTAAGTTTTACACTCAAGGCTATTTTAGCCACTTGACGCTGAGAAGTTTTATTTGGGTTGTTTTTACGCCAGTTTGCTACTTTACGCTTGGAGTATATTTTGGGTCGTTTTTACGCCCAATCCTTCCTGACTACTTTGGAACGTGGTTTATCCACGTGGCTTTTATGCCATATTTATTGAGGAACGTGTGTATGTGCTCCCTATTTTTGTTGAAATAATGGAACACGTGTCAACATGCACAGAGGGTGACTTCCATCGTGGGTGACAGTTGCTAGCGTAAAGACTGGATTATGCTGCTTTTTACGCACAAAGGTAAAAGTCTATAAATAGACTTATTATTGACATAAACATCAGGAAGGAAAGATCAGAGAGATCAGAGCCCAGAGACTTTGAATTTCTAGAGCAGTCTTCTTCAACTTTTCTTCCAGAACAGAGTGAAGCAAAGCAGAAAAGCATTCGACCTCGCCATCAGTGCCCAAGTGCGTCGATACCTTTCTGGTGACTTAGTTCTTCCGGTTGTTCATCTTCTTGCAGTACTCTTCATCATCATCGTATGGTCCAAGGAACAAAGTGATCGCCTTCAGATCAGACTTCCATAGTAATACTTTCCAGAACAATTTGTACTTTTTGTACTCTTTCTCGTTTTATTTTCAAAGGCCAATTTTAGGCATTTTGTTAAGTGAAACAGGCTCTTCCAACTCTGCAAGGAGGGACGCCTGGCCAAACAAGCACGGGTCCCGCGGTTAATGCGGACTCAAATTCAGCGGCACCAAACCCGGGCAATAATCCTCCTGAAATGTCGGCTTCCACCGCTGCGGATGAGGCCAGGGAAGCAAGAAGAGAGGTCCAGGAGCTCCGAGCCATGTTTCACGCTCGAGAAACCTCTCAAGACCTCAGAATACGGCAACCATACCCTGCTACATGGAGGGATGTCCCTTTCCCACCAAGATATAAGCCGTTCAACAACAATCCCTATGATGGCAAGACCTCCGCAAGTCGGTACATCACTTACTTCGAGGTCACCATCGACCATCTGTCCCATGATGATGCCATCCTTACACGACTGTTCATCGGGGCATTGCAAGGGGTCGCCTTCGACTGGTACCGCAACTTGCCAGACAACTGCATCCGCTCCTTCGCCAGCTTCAAGCGCATGTTCTTGGAGAGATTCTACGAAGTAGGATAAGACGTAACGATGTCCACCCTCATGGACGTCGTTCAAGGGGAAAAGGAGCTGACAAGGAACTATATCGAGCGGTTCCGCCAAACCGCAATGAAGTTGCCGTCTGGTAATCCGGATTCTTCCTTGATTGAAATTTGCCAAAAGAGACTGCTCCCAACAATCAGTCTCTGGATGGGTGAAAGTCAATTCAGGGACTGGAAGACGTTTATCATTAGTGCCACTAACGCCGAAGACAGATTGAAGAAGGCTCGCCAACTGGGATTGCACATCTCGAATGGAGAGGACAAGGGCAAGCGCCCCAATACCAACAACAATAATGGTGGTAACTCCTCCAACAATCGGGACAGCAAGGGCAAGCAGGCTATGGTGGTTGGCACAGCCCAGCAACCTGAGTCAAAATCGGCAGACAAACAATGGCCGCAAATGACCTACTCCTTCGAAGACGGCCACGTCAAGCCCATCTTGGACATGCTCATACAAGGAGACAGAATTCAGCTCCCTCCACCAAGACGGGAACCTCGGCCGGCAGAAATGGAGAGCCCAAAGTACTGCCATTACCACCGCTACGTCCACCATGCTACACACGACTGCTACCAACTGAAGCGATACATCCAACATCTCATCGATTCAAAGGCTCTGGCCATCGATTTCGAAGAGGTAACTGTGACAGCCAACATGGTGTCCGTACAGTTCGGCAGCTTCCCTCCAACGAAGACTCAAGACGGCGTGGTACCCGTCCCTCTGACGACAATGGAGATTGCTAATCTTCCACCTCCTCGGGATCAGGCTGCTGGTCTAGTGCCCCTCACCACATCACGGGGGAAGATCATGTGGGTCCATCCGGACCTGGTACCTAAGGTGACTCAGTCCACACCACCTTCCATTCACAAGAAGAAGGGTGGAAAAGTCAGATCCTACCGCACAATCTCGACAGATGTCAAAGAAGTCACGACTGTCGTTACCCAGTCTGGGCACAATCCCAACCCGTGGCTGATAATTCGGCTGAAGATCATCAGCCAGCTACTGCTGACGCTCAAGGACCTTCTCAGCCTCCGACGACCGACAAGCCTAGGCCGAAGGAGACTCGCTTTGACAAATTCCTCCGAAAAGAGGCACCTCAGGGGCTGGAGAGGCCCTACAACTTCGACATCTTGGCGCAATTGGCCAACACACCGGCCAAATTGTCATTATACGAGCTCCTGAGACTCTCAAAGGATGTTCGCGCGGCTTTGAGCGATGCACTCCAGAATGCCGACGCCTATCTGGCTCAGGTCAACCTCACAGGAGAGAGCCCGCCTGCAAATCTCCAAGACAGCACTTGCACAGGAGCGATGCCCAACATTGTCTTCACTCCGCAAGATAAGCTCATTAAGACCAGCCTGCACGATCATCCGTTATACTACACTGGATACATCGGTGACGTAAAGGTGGATCGGATGCACATTGATCCTAGTTCTTCCATAAGCATCATCCCGAAGGGTCTGTTACATCATCTCCGTATTCCTATGCATCGCCTAACGCCAACAGGCACCGCCATCAGTGGTTTCAATTCGGGCAGGAGCTACCCAATTGGGAAGATTTGCTTGAAGTGCCTAATTGGCGATCTTCAGTCAGAAGTGACCTGTTACGTCATAGATGCGGATACTTCATACAATATCCTCCTGGGGCGCCCTTGGATACACGATTATATGATCGTGCCTTCCACGTTACACCAGTGCTTCAAGTTTGTCGACAAGCACGGCTTCGTGAGGACAGAATTCGCCGACATTGATCCCTTCAAAGGGGTCGAATCCTACTACTCGGATTCCTGCCTATACGAGAAGTCGAAGAGACACCTGGATGAAGACGTACAAGCTCGAACTGAGACGGCCTCAGGATCAGAAGAACCTCTGACGATCCACCTTCAAGCTCGCAAACCTGGCAAATCTGTACCCCTTACGGCCGCTCTGCGTAAGGACGCAATCAGCCTCTCGGCACAAGAAGGACAAATGATAATCCGGCTGCCAAGGTCCGGCCAAGCGCCGAGACCCACAACGGAGCCACTGACAATCAGACTGCCTAGAGTCGGCCAGCCACAAACGGAGAAGCTCAATCCCTCCGATAAGCCAATGACGATACGTCTTCCCAAAAAGAATCGTCAGTCCGATGCAAAGTCTGGGGCTTCTAGCGAGCCAACAACTCCCCGCCCAGCATCGAGTACCAAACTGGGGGTCGCTAGTTTGCCAACGACTCCACGTTCTGCTCCACCGGTAGAACCCCTGATGATCAAGTTGCCCAAATCATCCTCTCAGTCTTCATTTATACAGGGGGTGGCCGAAGAAGAACCAGAACTGGTCAAGTATGTGGCTGCTCACACTGGTGTTCCATTCGCAGATGATGTAATCCCATTAGAAAAGATACCTTACTTCATCAATAAAGGGCTATCTTTGAACTACATCGAGCTTAATAAGCTCTGTATAATGTATGCTATGGAACACGGTATATGCACTTACCTACACACACAGGTGACAAATATTTACACCGCAAACCAGCTCACTCTAGTGGAAGACGCTTACCGCATAATCGAGGGAGGGGACCATCCAATCATCTTCGGCCGAAAGGATGATCCACAGCCCTTCACCATAGAGAAGGTCGATCTCGAATCAGATGCCGGAAGACTGTCTCTTTATCTGTATAGCCCCCAATCCAAATATCTCATGCAAAAATAGGGGTATGATCTGGAGACTACGCCAGGCTTGAACTACGGCACTGGTCGATGATTACCTTTAAAGCCGCCAGTCCCGGCTGGCATACCACGGGACTACTATAGCAAGACCCGATGTGGATTAGGGTATGTTACGCCCGCAACGACCCCTGAAAGTTCAGATGAGGAATGCGACTGGCATTCACATTCAACCGGGTCACCAACTTCTGATTCGGATACCAGCATCGGAGACGTATTCTGACAAGTCCTGTCAGTCAATATGGCATTCGCCGACGCTTACGAAGAAGATGAAGACATTCCTGAAATCCTCGAGTTAGAGCCGTGGGCCCAACAGCTGGATGCACAATGGGAAAAGTAGTTCGAACAGAGAGAACCTCCTACTGAAGATGAGGTTATACAGGTCGACCTCGGCAGCGAATCTTCTCCAAAACCAATCTTCGTCAGTAAAAGCCTGACAGACGAAGAGAGAGAATCGCTACTGAAACTTGTCAAAGAATATATTGATGTGTTCGCCTAGAGCTATGAAGACATGCCAGGACTAAACCCCGAGGTTGCCCTTCACAAGCTCAACATTCGGCCAGATGCAAAGCCGGTCAAACAACAACAGCGACGCTTCCGCCCGGGCATCATGGATGCGATCGAAGCCGAAGTCAACAAACTGATAGCCATCGACTTCATTCGTGAAGAACAACATCCGGACTGGGTCGCCAACATAGTACCGATCCTCAAGAAGAATAGGAAGATTCGAATCTGTATCGACTTTCGCAATCTGAACGAGGCATGTCCCAAAGATGAATTCCCCCTCCCTATCACAGACATCATGATCGACAACACATGCGGCTTCGAACGTATGTCATTCATGGATGGCTTCTCGAGGTACAACCAAATCAAGATGTCTCCTGACGACGAAAAGCATACATCATTCCGAACACCGATTGGCACATACTGCTACACAGTCATGTCTTTCGGTTTAAAGAATACTGGCGCCACATATCAAAGAGCCATGAGTATCATCTTCAGAGACCACTTGTGCAAGACTGTGGAGTGTTATATTGATGACATCGCCGTCAAGAGTCGCTATAAGGGAGACCATCTGCAGGATCTGAGGACGGTATTCGACCTGATGCGAGCGCACAACCTGAAGATGAATCCCACAAAATCCTTCTTGGGCGTATCCAGCAGAAAATTCCTGGGTTTTATTATTACTGCCCAGGGAATTCATGTAGATCCAGAGAAGACGAAGGCAATTATGGAGATGGGTCCCCCGAGAAATCTCCGGGAACTCAGAGGCCTTCAAGAGAGGCTAGCTTACATCAGGAGGTTCATTTTTAACCTCTCCAGGCGATGTCGGCCATTCACCCATCTTATGAAGAAATACGTCTCGTTCGTATGGGATAAAGAATGCCAATGTGCCTTCGACAGCATCAAAGAATATTTGTCGAACCCTCCAGTCCTGGTGGCCCTGGTTGCTGGAAAGCTATTCTTGCTATATGTACGAGCAATGGAGCATTCCTTCGGCACTCTGCTGGCACAAAACAACGATACAGACCATGAACAAGCTATATATTACCTCAGTCGAATGATGATTGAGCCAGAGCACCGATACACCGCCGTGGAGAAGGAATGCCTCGCCCTGGTGTTCGCCATTCAAAAGACGCGACACTATGTCACAGGATAAACCATACATGTGATCTCATGAGTCAACCCTCTCAGGGTCCTCATGACTAAACCAGGGGCACTCAGCTTCCGCCTCGCCACATGGGCAATATTGCTGTCTCCTTATCATATGATCTTCGTTCCGCAAAAGGCTGTTAAAGGTCAAGCTCTAGCAGACTTTTTAGCAGCCCACCCAGGCTCGGAGTCGTCCATAATATATGAAGGAATCCCAGATGAGGTCGCCAACTCACATGCGGCCTCCCATGATGATATATGGCGAATGTTCTTCGACGGTGCTTCGAGAACTGGACCCAAGGGCAACATCGTCGTTGGAGTCGGGGTGGTGCTGATTTCTCCTTCTGGACTAGTGATCAATCGCGCTTACTCCCTCACGGAACCCTGCTCTAACAATGTGGCCGAGTACAACGCTTTGGTCATTGGCCTCCAACTTGCAAGAGAGCTGGGGGTAGAATATCTTGAAGCATACGGCGATTCGCAGTTAATCGTCAATCAGATCCGGGGTTCATACGAAGTCCGCCATGAAGACATGATCCCCTATTACCAAATAGCGATCAACATTATCTCGTCATTTGAGGGGTTCTTTATCGAACACGTTTCCAGACTCCAAAACATCGAGGTCGATGCCCTAGCAGGCCTTGCCGCTTCCCTAGCAGTGCCAAACCATACTCATCATTCGGTTGACGTGATAGGCCACGAACTGGTCTGTCCCAAGAACAACATTCAATTCGTGGTGAGTTATTCTGCTCAGACGATCGACGAAGTACCAGATTGGAGACAACCATTCATAGACTTCGTAGTCTACGACATCATGCCCGAGAACCCAAAGGAAGCCACCTCCATCAGAAAGCGTTCTCTCAGATTCTTCTACGATACAGAGACGAAAATGCTGTATCGACGATCCTACGATGGGTTATTGCTTCAATGTCTGTCAAACACAGAAGCCAAGGAAGCCGTACGCGAAACTCATGACGGTGACTGCGGGGCCCATCAGCCTGGCCCTAAATTGTAAGACCGTCTTCGTCGAATGGGATACTACTGGCCCACAATGGTAGCAGATGCAATAGACTATACAAGAAAATACAAATCCTGCCAAGTCCACGCGGACTTCATCCACCAACCATCCGAATTTTTACCTCCGACGGTGGCGTCCTGGCCATTTGAAGCATGGAGAATGGATATCATCGGTCTGATTACTCCACCTTTCTCCCGAGGACATCGCTTCATACTCGCAATCACGGATTACTTCTCCAAATGGGCGAAAGTTGTTCCGCTTGCAGAAGTCAAAACTTCAAACGTGATCAGCTTCCTCAAGCATCACATCATCTATCGCTTTGGACTGCCCCGAAGGATCATCTACGATAATGGTCCGCAGTTTGTAAGCCAAGCCTTCTATCGGTTCTGCGACAAATACCGAATTCAAAATGTCGCTTCGACACCATACAATCCGACAACGAACGGGTTGGCAGAAGCATTCAACAAAACCATCATCAAGTTGCTTAAGAAGTTCGTGTCTTCCAACAAATGTGACTGGAACGAGAAGCTTGGTGAATGCTTATGGGCGTACCGTACTACAGTCCGAACAGCCATCGGGAACACACCATTCTCCCTGGTGTACGGGAGTGAGGCAGTTCTCCCCTTGGAGACTCAAATCCCCTCGCTCCGCGTCGCTCTCACTTACCAATTGACGACGGACGATAACTACCGTCGCCGGCTACAAGAGTTGGAGGCTTTAGATGAAAAATGCCTACTGGCTCAGCAACGGATCGAGCTATACCAAGCACGCATCTCCGGAGCCTTCAACAAGAAGGTTAAAATCAGAACATTCCAAGTGGGCGATCTCGTTCTGGCAGTTCGGAGGCCGATGGTTATGACTCACAAAACTGTCGACAATTTCCAGCCAAAGTGGGAAGGCCCATTTATCATTGAGGCTGTATTCTCCAACGGTGCTTACCACCTCGCAAAACAAAACGGAGACTTGCTCATGTTGCCCGTCAACGGCAAGTTCCTGAAGAAGTATTACGTCTAAACGACATTCTCCAAATCCCAAATACCGAGTTATGTACCCTCCGGTACCGCTGAACTCATGTCCTTCTTCTACTAATATCCCAGATTATCGAGTTATGTACCCTCCGGTACCGCTGGACCCACATTCTGCCCCCACAAAATATCATAATTGCTGAGTTATGTACCCTCCGGTACCACTGAACTCACATTCTTCCTCCACAAAAAAAATCCCAGATTATTGAGTTATGTACCCTCTGGTACCTCTAAACTTACACTTTGATTCCAAAATTCCTGGATTGTCAAGTTATGTACCCGCTGGTACCTCTGAACTTACATCTCGGTCACTCTTTTAGGTAGTAAGTCATGTATAACCATACCTCTGAACTTTCTTCCTGAAAGAGCTCCTTCCTCATGATCCACTACCCGTACTCTCAGTGCACAAAAAGGGTAACAGATCCACAAATTTCCAAAACGACCATGTCGATGTTACCTCTGAGTCGTTTCACTTCCGCCAAAAATAAATCACCCCTCTACATAGAACTTCTATGTCCTCATTACCTCTGAGTCGTTCTATGTACCCCCCTTCACTGAGTCCACTCCTACCATGTCCTCGTTACCTCTGAGTAGGAAGGCTCCGTCGAAGAAACCCTCATGCTTGTCATGTCCTCATTACCTCTGAGTAAGTATGTTAGTTTCCTTTCGACTTATTATCCGTACCCACAACCGGAGTACGCCAAGGATAGTAGGTCCACAAATGTCCTTTGTTGACCACAAATATCCTCCGTTGAGTCCACTCCTGCCATGTCCTCATTACCTCTGAGTAGGAAGATTCTACGGTAAAAAAACCCTCATGCTTGCCATGTCCTCATTACCTCTGAGTAAGTATGTTGGTTCCCTTTCATCCTATTATCCGTATCCTAAGCCAGGATACGCCAAGGATAATAGGCCCAAAAATGTTCTTTGCTAAGTTTCTTAGTACAGGCCCATCATTTCTCATCATTCCCCGGGAGCCCAGCTGCTCCATGGCATTCTTTCTCCCGCTACCAGGAACGTCTATGACCACCTTACCGTGGAACTATTCTAGGTATCCCCATCAAACTTGTTATCCATACCTAAAACCCAGGTATGCCAAGGGTAACAGGTCCACAAACAGTCCTCCAGTGGGGCAAATACCACAAACACAATACAAATAAAGGGTAAGATGAAACATACTCTTTATTTGAAAGTCAAAAAGCAGTACATGTTCTGGGACCATCTCCCTTTCAAAAAGAAAAAAAAGAACATAAACAAAAGGAGAAAAAGGCCGACTATGATTCGGCATTACACAATGCCAGGAGACGGTCCCGTACCAAGGCAGTCGATCGCTCAAACCACTGTCTGGCTCGATGTTCAGCCTCTTGATTCAGGAGCTCTGCATCCTCTAAATGCGCATGAGACCGCCAGCCGTCCTCAAGCTTCTTTAAAGTAAGCTCCAAGCTAGCAGAAGCTCGAGTGACCTTGTCAGCTTCTCGGGCAATCAGCACTTTTTCTGCACGGGCGGTCTCAAGCTCAGACTCCAGAAAGGCCAGCTTCCTCTGGAGCTCGAGGATCTGCTCCCTGGTGTCGATTACCTCGTGGGAGGCGGCCGCTTCCCGAGCCGTGCAATCTTCATTTCTACGGCTCAATTGATCGTATAACTGAGACTGATCACGACGGTCCTTCAGTATAGTCGGCTTGACCGTATCCCAAGCGAGCATCACCTTCTCCACCGAGGTTATGAGGAAAGTGCGCTCTTGATCTATTGCCGTAGATAGATCAGCTCGCCGCAGCACATGAAACTGGGTCACAAGTCGATCAGCCTCTAGCAGTTTGGGCTCCAGAAGCGCAACTAGCCCCGCCCCACAGGGGAGTGTTCTAAGGATATCGATTTGGCCACCGACGCACTGACGGGCCATAGCAAAGGGAGTCCCCCTCTCCACAGCAGCTTCGACCCCTCTCTTCAGGTGGCGGTAAAAGCTGTCAACCACATCCTGTGACACTTCATCCAAAACTTCTGTAGAGGACGGCGTCAAAGGAAGTGTGGCTGGCAGCGTCGAAGGAGTAGCATCGGAACTTGCCACCCCTGCCACCAGGGAAATAAATTCTGAGCGAAAAGACGCACGAATAACGGCTAACTCTTCTTCTGCCGCCCGAAGAGCCTGGATACTCGGCAGGGCGGAAAGGTCAACCCCCGAAACCATATTAGCAGAAGAGGACGCAAGAAGCATTATTCCCTGCCCCGGCTGTGCCGCCACTTGAGCCCCCGAACTCGATCCAGCTGGAGGCCCCTCAATATAGGTCGGAAGAGAAGGAGGCACATGTACTTCCATCAGATCCCCTCCGGTAGAGTCCGCCCCGACAATGTCCGTCACCGGCAATGAAGGGGCGGGACCTGTACGTCCAAAGCAACCATCAATCAACTTAACCCGAAGGATGTGCTGATAGAGTAAATAAGCCTCCGAACTAGTCAAGACTTTGCTTATCTTACGAGCGGAGGATTGTGGAGGCTGAGATTCGCTCACAACCACCGTGGTCTCCTTACCAGAAACCTTCGAATTGAAGGCAGTCGGTTCCTCCGATCCAGCCACCCCAGAAGGAGATGCAACTGGGTCGATATCGCCTGGCTGAGAGTCGGCAATCTCAGGGACAGGATCGGCAGGACCCACATCGCCTTGGGTCGAACCCTCAGCAACATGAGCGGCCTCCGCCACCACCGGAAGGACCCCAACAGAAACGGTATCGGCGCACACGTCGTCGATCAAATTATTTAAAGCCGGATCGATCGCAGAGGCAACCGTCGACTCTGAAGACTCATCTTCTCCTGACGCCTACCAAGAGCAAAAGAAAATGATTAGGCTATAGTTCAGAAAAAGAAGAAGAAGATAGTTAAAATTTAAGTCACCTCAGAAACAGCGTCAACATCCTCAATAAACAGCCTACGGCATCTTACCGCGGCTCGCTTCGTGGAGTAGGTTCTGCCATCATCAGTGGACATGCGCCTGTTTTGCTTGCACGAAGGACCAGGCACAGCAGGTGGTTGATCTTCCACCACCTCGTCAGACACAGCAGGCGGCTGACCCGCCACCACTTCATCCGGCACAATAGGTGGCTGATCCCCCACCTCCTCGTCCGAGGGATGGAACGAATCATCGGCATCCTGCTCATCATCCTCTTCGCCCGCCGTAGTAGACTCTGAATCCGGCACAGGAACCATATTCGCCTTCTTCTTTCTCTTCTTGGACCCCTCGGGCTTCTCTGCCAGGCCAGTACCGACAATAAAGCTAGTACTCATGTCAAAATTAACGGAAGGCTTGCTCGCCGTAACATGATAGAGGGCCGCCGTATACAAAATCTCTCCTGACATATTAGCATCGGGGACCGAGAAGCTAGCTCGGGTATGAATCGTACTGTAATAATGCCAGGCCCTGATACCATCAAGGACGCTGCCTTTAAAGCCCAGGCAAGTACTAGGACAATCAAGGAACAGCTGGTTGTACCCGAACTGGCGGGAGAACCTGCTGGGCAAGTAGGGCTCCAGGTATACGTTATTGCGGTAACGATATACTAGGTGCGTTGGACGAATATTGCGCAGCCAAAGGAGCATTTTCTCAGATAAGAGGAGGGGAGGTTCAGCGCCATCAACATGTACGCCCCTCACTTCTCTAGCAGTAAAATGAGGAACAGACACAAAGAATTCGTGTCTGTCAACTCTCGCCAGCGCCCTCCGACAGGCTGGCATGGTGTCGTAGTACCAGGGCTGACGGTGGTATCGGAAAAGGAAAGCGTCATCAGCCGTAACGCCATCTTCTGCTCCGGGCCTCATCAACGACCGATAATACATCAATAGCCACCCCATTAGATAATGGTAGGGTAGCTCTATTCGCTCAAAGTCCAGTGTCGTCTCGCGGGCAATGACCTTGGACGAGAAGGCGCGGAGGCCGTGGTGTATGCAACACACCATGGCCGAAAGAAGGGCTAGTCTGACTCTGAAGACCAACTTCACGACGGGGAGGATGAAGTGGCGGCTGATCCTTTCAATAGAACATGCCCCTCCCGAGACTACGCAGTTCCGTAGCCACACCATCAAGAATTCGGCCAAGAGCGCTTTCTCAGACATCCGTCGGGTACCATTGTAGAAATAGCTGAAGGAATCAGTCTGACTCCCAAATTTGTCACTGGTGGACCTCGACCTCTTGGCATTCGACATCAGGTTTTTTATCTCCTCCTGGATTTGAGGACCTCGGGAAGAAACTCGACCAGAGGGACATAATTTTAAAAGATATGAGACCCAGGACGTGGTATGGGGAGCGTTCCCTTCTGAGCTACCGTCCTTCTTGATAGCCGTTTGGTGACAGATACTGTGGTGGCATAGCAGTTCCCGGTACACGGCAACGAAACCCGGGAATCGTCGATCCAAATCCTCGAATTCCTTATTTTTCGGGGTGTACACTTCAAAGGCCTCGTCCCCCCATGGCAGCTTAGAAATGACATGCATTTCATGGAGAGCAAGTCTCAACTCCCCTTCGGGTGCGAAGAAAGTTCCCGTCCGCCGGTTATACATTTTCAAAAGAGCCATGAACAACGACTTGTTGATAGGTAACCCATAACTGGTGCCCCGGATGGCATAATAGAGGTCAATCTCCCGCAGGAATGCCTCGTATTTCCTCAGAATCCATGTGGTCAGGTTGGCCCACGTAGGGATGGGGTTTATCCAGTTCAACAACGACAACCTGCCAATAGGATAAGACCCCTTGCGAGCGAGCTGATTCAGGAAGGTATCGGCTAGAGTGAACGTGAAGCTGGGACCAAATACGTTTATGAAGGTACCCAGAGTCAGTCCCATCACGCTCCGACTGACCGAGTCCCTGCTCGCATATGCTGACCCAATATTTTTATTATAATGGATGTTGCCCACGAACATCCCCGATTGGGTTGGAGTTAGGGAGCCCACCATCTTCCTGTTCAACGATACCATATTGAACCACGAGAGAGGAAAATGACGTTCCATTTCGGGAATATGGATCCTCACCCCGTCCAGAGTAAAATCCCAGCTCTCAGAAATGTCCAGCACTCGGGAGTTCTTTATGGATAGAGCATCCTCGAAGAGAAAGGCTGGTTTCAGATACTCTCCTTCCAGCCTTCTCGAGTTCATCATGGTACAAAGAAAGTGGAGAGGCTAGTTCTTGATGGTGCTCACCCTCTCCAAAGGCTCATCGGTGGGAAGCTGATCTGACACACGTCGAACTAAGTCGTCGAGCTGCACACCCATGGCATATTGGGCTGAACCCACCAAAAGCTCTCCTGCTGGATTGATTGGCAGATCCACTGAAGAAAGACAAAAGAAACGAGATTAAAATATGGTTAAAATGAAAAACACTTGGAGTTCCTTAAAAAGCTCCCATAAGCCTACGCGGCTCGGTTCAACGTAGCCTTATGCGGCCCAATTCAGTTGGGTTTCATACGGTACTGCTTCGATAGAGCTTATGCGGTTCGGTTGAGCTTATGCGGTTCTATTTAGCAGATGAGCTTATGCGGCACGACTTAGCGAAGCTTTATGCGGTCCAGTTCATCAGGAACTCATGCGGTCCTGATCAATGGGACTTCATGCGATTCAAATCTAGAAGTGCTCCTGCGGCTCAAGTCCTTCTCATGCGGCTCAAACATAGGGCATGCCCCATGCGGCTCGGATATGAGAGGGTCATGCGGCCCGTGCAACATATGCGGCTTCATCATGTTGAACTTGGGCAGTTCAATAAAGATGAAGGACGAAGGCTTGTGCATAAAATATACAACAGAGCTATGGTTTTTTAGGGTTCAAAGCATTCAATATTCCATCCAATCCTTACCCTTAAAAGCAGGGTGGACGTCAGGGTGCACTTTAGGCGTCGTGGCCGACGAAGAAGTCGCTTTCTTGCCCTTCGCCGAGCAGAGGCAGCCTTGGAAGACTTGGGAGCCATGGTCGTCCGACGGTCGGAGAAGGAAGACAGAGACAGAAAATTAGGGCAGCAAGAGTCGAAGACGAGAGAGAGTAAAAAAGTCTCTCCATCTCAACACGTTCCTATTTATAGGCAAAAGGAGGGCGCTTCGATCCGCGTGCAGCATGAAAACCGACTCTTCGGTTATCGAGATGAACCGACTAAATAAAGACCAAACTCTTGGGATCCTGCCCCGGAAAGCGGCTCCAAAATCTGACAGCAAATCAAAGGCAATTAATGCAAAAGATTTGTACGCGTGGCAGGATGACGTGGCAAGGAGCCCATGCGGCTGGTTGGCCAATGCGGCTCAGATGGCCATGCGGCTGAGGAGGCCATACGGCTGGGATATCCATGCGGTCAGAACATCCTATGCGGCCAGAGGAGTTTATATATAGCCATGCTTCTTATTCAAAGTATTTTAATTTTACAAATGGAAAACTTTGAAGGGGGTCTTGTAGAAGCATGGAAAAGAATAAAGAAAGGTCTATGCGGCCAAGGATCTCCATGCGGCTCAGAGAGCCCATGCGGCTCAGGGGTCCATGCGGCTCAAGCGTCTATGCGGCTCGGATAGTTCCACGAGGCCCAGAGCCACGTGGCCTTCAACAGCTCTTCCCTTCATCTTTGGCTGCATTTAATGCCCTGACGGCTGACAGCTCTGACAAATGACAGCTCTGACATAAAGGCACAATAATGACTGACATAAAGGCGTGTTCCTAGGGAAGAGGAGAAAATCTTTTCACAGCTGGCAGAATCTACCGAGTCCCGAGGCATGCGGCTGCTGTATTTATGCGGCCGCTGTCACGACCCGCACCCGGATATACGGGTACGAATACGTGGGCCACGCCCAGCCTACGCCGCGGTATCGGCGGTAGAACGCTGTCAAGTATACTATACTAACTACAACATCTAAGAATCCATAACTAGAAATGTACTCATGTCACATCACGAAAATTAAGGAAGATAAGACAAGAAATAATAACAATATCACTAGAACAACTAGAATCTACTATGATCATAAGACAGGAAAATAAAGAAGGAACAACAGGACTAACTAAGGATAACTACCAGGCAACTCATAGAGAAGAATAGTGGGAACCACCTCAGTTAGCATCAACATCTGTAATATTTCATAACGTATCCAGTCAGGAGCGGAACGAGTACATATATCTCATAACAGATCTCAAGATAGAATAAAAGCTATAAGACTGTAAATAGAGCATATACAATAAAATTATGGAGTGTACATGTATGTATCATGGCATGGTAAGCTGTAAAGCTAGAGCTAGAACAAGAAAATAGAACGGGATCATGGCATGTACACGAATCAAGGTAAGCTATATATATCCAATGTGTGTGAGTAGTAGTTTCAGCTTGTGATCGGCTTGGGTACCTGTCAAGAATCGGCCTGGCAAGTCATAAGTGCGGTATATGACTCACACTGTTCGGGAATCGGGATGGATCTGATCACAGGCATACGCTACTACTCCCCCTATCCCAACTGGTAGAATGGATCCAAACAGGACACGTCACTGCACGGGATTCTAATGAGAAGGTCGCGAACCTGCTCTAGAATCAGTGACCATATATCGAGCAAGAGCTACAAGGGTGCTTGCACAATACATCCCAACCTAAGAAGGAGAGACATCTCTCGTCGGGATCCAAGAATACCAATCCGTGAGAACCATGTGTCAGGGATAAGCATATCAACACTAATTACATGAATCATAACAGTTATCATAAATTAGGAATAAGTTATCAGAGAATGTACTCGCCTGGGGTCATGCTGTCAATATGAATCATGGTTCAGAGTAAAGCCACAGACCTAAAGATGAAATAATACAGGAGCTGATCAGGGTCAAAAGATATACTAACATCTAGGTCAACTAAGACAAACTGGGTCAAGGTTGACGTACAGTTGACTTTGGTCAACTGGTCAACTCTGGTCAACCCTAAGTCTAATCTAGGTTAAATAGGTCAATGGTTGACCTACAGTTGACTTTGGTCAAAAGTCAACGTTGGTCAAGTCTGATCAAACCTAGGTCAACTGTTGACTCTACTTCGACGTCTAGTCAAAGTAGTCAACCATGGTCAAGATAGTCTCTATAAACATCTACAAGGTCAACTTATGAATTTCAGTGATTTAGAAATCACTGAAATCGACGGGTCTCTAAAACAACCAAAAGGAGAAAATATTATAATAATAGGGTGACACGAAAAGGAAAGAAATCTACAGATGTTGTCGGATGATGAAACTAACATCACCAACGTGTCCAGAATGGTCAAATCAACTAGGATAGCCTGTCCAAAAGTCCAATTTGGACACAGGGGCAAAACGGTAATTTCGGGCCAAAATGATGTCCGCCGTTGGACACACTTTGCACCGAAAAACGTGCCGAAATAAAAGTGCACAAAACCTAACAAATTATATGTCCACGAATCCAGAATGACGATACGAACCCAACGGTATATCCAGAATTGGATTCCGTTGACCCGATCTCAAATTGGTCCGTTGACCCGGACATTGGAAATCGATTTGCACGGAAAAGCGTGTCGGAGCCAATGTCCTTAAAACTCAGCAAATTATATGTCAACGAGTCCAGAATGACGATACGAACTCAACGGTATACCCGGAATTGGATTCCGATGAGCCGGCGTCAAAAAGTCCCGTTGACTCAGAAAGTGGGACCCGCTTTGCACCGAAATGCGTGCCAGGGCCCACGTTCTCCAAATCAGGCAAACTTTATATGAAAACATGCCAGAACGACGCCACGAGTCTACTGGTGGTGTCAGAATTTGAATCCGGAGTCCCGGGTTCAAAAATGGAATTTTACAAGTACAACACTAAGAATTCGAACGGCCAACTTTGGCGTCGAATTCGACCGACCTAACAAGCTCAAACTGAAATGAAATCTAAAGGGGGCAGGAAGAGGGTTATACCAGCTGTGCACCGGAACTAGTGGCGCACAAAACGGAGCTGCGACGACGAAGATACGAACCTGCGAAGTTGGCATCGCAAAACTGTCCAAAAACAGTACAAATTAAAACGTCAACTTGGTGGCCGGTTTTGATGTATCAAACGACGAAATTAACGGACAAAAATTGACATGAGTGAAGGTGGATATACCGAGATTGAGACGGAGCAAAGAAATCGCCGATCCAACGGTCGGATTGTCCAGAAAATTGATGCGAAGTTGCTGTCCCGGAGCGAGCTTTCAGCCTTGATCCCGCGCGCGTCACGCCGGGATTCCGTGCAAAACGCACGAATAGGGTGTTTCTCGCGCCGGGGAAGAGGGGACGCGCCACGGGGGCCTGCCCGGGGGTGCGCCCGGCCAAGGGGGGGTCGACCATGGCAGGGCTGTTGTGGTGATGGTGTGTGTGTGTGTGTAAAATTATAAAGAGTGGGAGAGAGAGATGATGTGTTGTTGAAGAAAGAGAGAGATAAAGAGATATTAATGAGAGAATAAAAGTAGATAGAGATGGGGGGAGGGGTGTTCTTGTACCAGCATGGGGGTGTGGGTGTGCTCACGTGGGGAGAGGAGAGGAGAGGGTGAGGTGTTGTTTTTGTTTATAGGAGAGAGAGTTGATATTATATATATATATACATGTAAGTATATAATATAAAGAGAGATATTTAGATGAGATATTTAGAGAGAGAAAGAGTGAGTTGGATATATATGTGTGTGTAGATATTAAAGAGAGGGATAGGTCGGCTGGGGAGAGGAGAGAGAGAGTGAGTGTAATATATATATATATATATATGTGTATATATATACAATGAGGGAATTAGATATTTACATAAAAAGAGATATTTAGGGTAGAGGAAAAAAATATCAGTGGGGTATGGACAATCACGATGGAGGGCAACATGGAGCTGGGTTCGGGTTCGGTAGAGCCGGGTCGGGCCAAAATCGGACAAGGTGCAATATTCGAATTAAAATAGGTGTTTATAATCATGGGCAAATAAATAACATATGGGGATTCAAATAAATGGGACACAAGTGGCAGGTGGGTAGTAGGCTTCGTGTGGGCCATGTTCCTATTTGGGGTCGACTGGATTGGACCGATATCGGGCCCGAAAATTAAATGGGAAATTAAATCAGATTTTACGGCAGATAATTAATTGGCCTAAATTGAACCGGAAGTTGTGCGAAGGAAATGGAGTGTCTGAGTGGGACACAATGGTCATGGGTGAAGAGCGTCTCAAGTAGATCAGGCATGACAAGTTGGTTTCAAGAAAAAGGCTAGTCTGGTGCTCCTAAATTAAAAGCCACGGTAACGTGCTTATGGGGATCAAGAAAAAGAGTGGGAAATCAATTAATAATTTAAATGGTCTAAATTGACCCAAACTTGCGCGATACAAAAGGAGCGCAAGGGAACGAGTTTGGATGGGACATGATATATCGACGTGAAGGTAATCTCGTCTACTAAAAACTTCAAGAAGGAAGTTTCCAGAGACTGGCATCCCTGATGCTCTAGAATTCCAAGTCACGGTAAAGAGCATTAAATCAAATAATAATCAAATAATAATATTCTAATTAATTGATTATTAAAATTAAAAAAAAATAAGCCCTAAATTCAGGGGCTTACAATCCTACCCACCTTATAAAAATTTCGTCCTCGAAATTAAAGGTTGGTAGTGGGGTTAAAACATGATAGAAAATTTAGGCAATAATTTAGGCACGATCCAAGAGTGACGAGTTTGCACGATCAAGAAAATCGATTTACAATTGTTCAGGCACGATAAGAGATTTGGCACGATAGAATCATGATATGAACAAAATTATATGTGCATGATTTCAGAAATAAGCCAAGTCATTAGGGCACAATTTTAGAAACGATTAGAGGAGTCGACGATATAAATGAAGTTCAAGTACGGGGTGACCCGTAGGACTTAGGTTGATGAAAATTAACCCGAAAGTCGTACAGGCCCGATCAAGATGAAAAGCTAACCATGACCAAAACAAGGTTTGGCATAGTTGAGATAAAATTTCAGACACAAACAAAAATCGAAGTCAATGTCTTATAGGCCCGATCAAAGATTTAGAAGGATGATTGATAAAATCATGAAATACAATCCAAGTTCAAACGCGATTGAAATCGAAAATAGTCTAAGTTCACTTGGCACGATTTGAGGGCTAAGATTATCAAGATCATGAAAATCAAAGTTGGATAGTCATGATCTAAAACAGGGCTAAGAGAAGCAAATGGAGAGACAAATTTGAGAATAGCACGATTGAGAGATAGACTTGATAGAATCTAGATTATAGGTCACATAAGCACGATCAAGATCCAAGTTCAGTTATGAAAAACGATAAAATCATGAATTTGAAATCAAGGTCCTAAAAGCACAATTTAGAAAGGAAACCAAGTCACAAAGAAAATTGAAGTCATCTAGAGTCTAGTCAGCAATCAAGACTCTTTGGCACGATAAACAAGACGACCAAAATTGATTGGTCATGGACAGAAGGAAATCAAATTCTTAACAGTATCGAAATTTAAGAAACAATTAAGATATGAAATTTCAAAAAAATTCAGAGTTTCCAAGTGTAGATGACAGAAGTAGATACGGGAGAGTTGATTGGTGTAATCAAGACATAGTTAAACAAGTCAAAGGAAATGATGGCAAGATGAGGAAATCATCATATGATGGGAGAAAAAATAATGATAAATAAGAAATAATGGTAGGAATTATCTTGCTCAATTGGTAAAAGAAGTGAATCAATTTAAGATATGACCTGATAACCATACACGTCTATCCCAAATCATGTTGCCAGAATTCTCGCCACGCCAGTAAGCATAGCGGTAATAAACAATAAAGTCCATAACTATGGTATACACCCTATAATTATGTCATCTAGATTCCTTACCACGCCACCCGGTATGGCTGCAAGAGAACCTAAATGACATAACTAGGATAGTATATCCAAAATCAGGCTCCATGTCCAGGTCTCGCTAGCTAATATGACTGCAATGAATTCTAAACTCCATAAATAAAGTAGACACTTACCGTTCTCATCGTCCTTGTCCAAAATATGTTTATCAGGATATCTTAACTCAATTCTTAAAAGAATTATCCAAAACAAAATTAAAGGTCAACAACGAATATTAAGATTAAAAATTTTCAACAAGTAGTCAAGGGTAAGTTAATAGAAACAACGGAAACAACTTCCGAGATAGGGTTCAGAGGAAAATCTCAGGGAAAGTCCCGAGTGTACTACCTAGGTCAAGATAGAAAATGGTGAAATATAATCTAAAACAAACCTCGACCATGATACGAGGTTGATAAATCATATTCTCTTCCCAACCTAGATGATATACAAGTCCAACTTATACCTTCCTTTGGGGTCCACAACTCATCCCAAGGAGGAATAAATTTTGATACGGACAGATATTTCAGAAATCATGACGAATGGAAACAAGTGGGAAAAGAATCTTGTTTCGACGGCTTTCAAATCTTTTCCCACTTGTTTCCATTCGTCATGATTTCTGAAATATCTGTCCGTATCAAAATTTATTCCTCCTTGGGATGAGTTGTGGACCCCAAAGGAATGTATAAGTTGGACTTGTATATCATCTAGGTTGGGAAGAGAATATGATTTATCAACCTCGTATCATGGTCGAGGTTTGTTTTAGATTATATTTCACCATTTTCTATCTTGACCTAGGTAGTACACTCGGGACTTTCCCTGAGATTTTCCTCTGAACCCTATCTCGGAAGTTGTTTCCGTTGTTTCTATTAACTTACCCTTGACTACTTGTTGAAAATTTTTAATCTTAATATTCGTTGTTGACCTTTAATTTTGTTTTGGATAATTCTTTTAAGAATTGAGTTAAGATATCCTGATAAACATATTTTGGACAAGGACGATGAGAACGGTAAGTGTCTACTTTATTTATGGAGTTTAGAATTTATTGCAGTCATATTAGCTAGCGAGACCTGGACATGGAGCCTGATTTTGGATATACTATCCTAGTTATGTCATTTAGGTTCTCTTACAGCCATACCGGGTGGCGTGGTAAGGAATCTAGATGACATAATTATAGGGTGTATACCATAGTTATGGACTTTATTGTTTATTACCGCTATGCTTACTGGCGTGGCGAGAATTCTGGCAACATGATTTGGGATAGACGTGTATGGTTATCAGGTCATATCTTAAATTGATTCACTTCTTTTACCAATTGAGCAAGATAATTCCTACCATTATTTCTTATTTATCATTATTTTCTCTCCCATCATATGATGATTTCCTCATCTTGCCATCATTTCCTTTGACTTGTTTAACTATGTCTTGATTACACCAATCAACTCTCCCGTATCTACTTCTGTCATCTACACTTGGAAACTCTGATTTTTTTTGAAATTTCATATCTTAATTGTTTCTTAAATTTCGATACTGTTAAGAATTTGATTTCCTTCTGTCCATGACCAATCAATTTTGGTCGTCTTGTTTATCGTGCCAAAGAGTCTTGATTGCTGACTAGACTCTAGATGACTTCAATTTTCTTTGTGACTTGGTTTCCTTTCTAAATTGTGCTTTTAGGACCTTGATTTCAAATTCATGATTTTATCGTTTTTTATAACTGAACTTGGATCTTGATCGTGCTTATGTGACCTATAATCTAGATTCTATCAAGTCTATCTCTCAATCGTGCTATTCTCAAATTTGTCTCTCCATTTGCTTCTCTTAGCCCTGTTTTAGATCATGACTATCCAACTTTGATTTTCATGATCTTGATAATCTTAGCCCTCAAATCGTGCCAAGTGAACTTAGACTATTTTCGATTTCAATCGCGTTTGAACTTGGATTGTATTTCATGATTTTATCAATCATCCTCCTAAATCTTTGATCGGGCCTATAAGACATTGACTTCGATTTTTGTTTGTGTCTGAAATTTTATCTCAACTATGCCAAACCTTGTTTTGGTCATGGTTAGCTTTTCATCTTGATCGGGCCTGTGCGACTTTCGGGTTAATTTTCATCAACCTAAGTCCTACGGGTCACCCCGTACTTGAACTTCATTTATATCGTCGACTCCTCTAATCGTTTCTAAAATTGTGCCCTAATGACTTGGCTTATTTCTGAAATCATGCACATATAATTTTGTTCATATCATGATTCTATCGTGCCAAATCTCTCATCGTGCCTGAATAATTGTAAATCGATTTTCTTGATCGTGCAAACTCGTCACTCTTGGATCGTGCCTAAATTATTGCCTAAATTTTCTATCATGTTTTAACCCCACTACCAACCTTTAATTTCGAGGACGAAATTTTTATAAGGTGGGTAGGATTGTAAGCCCCTGAATTTAGGGCTTATTTTTTTTAATTTTAATAATCAATTAATTAGAATATTATTATTTGATTATTATTTGATTTAATGCTCTTTACCGTGACTTGGAATTCTAGAGCATCAGGGATGCCAGTCTCTGGAAACTTCCTTCTTGAAGTTTTTAGTAGACGAGATTACCTTCACGTCGATATATCATGTCCCATCCAAACTCGTTCCCTTGCGCTCCTTTTGTATCGCGCAAGTTCGGGTCAATTTAGACCATTTAAATTATTAATTGATTTCCCACTCTTTTTCTTGATCCCCATAAGCACGTTACCGTGGCTTTTAATTTAGGAGCACCAGACTAGCCTTTTTCTTGAAACCAACTTGTCATGCCTGATCTACTCGAGACGCTCTTTACCCATGACCATTGTGTCCCACTCAGACACTCCATTTTGTGCTCCATTTCCTTCGCACAACTTCCGGTTCAATTTAGGCCAATTAATTATCTGCCGTAAAATCTGATTTAATTTCCCATTTAATTTTTGGGCCCGATATCGGTCCAATCCAGTCGACCCCAAATAGGAACATGGCCCACACGAAGCCTACTACCCACCTGCCACTTGTGTCCCATTTATTTGAATCCCCATATGTTATTTATTTGCCCATGATTATAAACACCTATTTTAATTCGAATATTGCACCTTGTCCGATTTTGGCCCGACCCGGCTCTACCGAACCCGAACCCAGCTCCATGTTGCCCTCCATCGTGATTGTCCATACCCCACTGATATTTTTTTCCTCTACCCTAAATATCTCTTTTTATGTAAATATCTAATTCCCTCATTGTATATATATACACATATATATATATATATTACACTCACTCTCTCTCTCCTCTCCCCAGCCGACCTATCCCTCTCTTTAATATCTACACACACATATATATCCAACTCACTCTTTCTCTCTCTAAATATCTCATCTAAATATCTCTCTTTATATTATATACTTACATGTATATATATATATAATATCAACTCTCTCTCCTATAAACAAAAACAACACCTCACCCTCTCCTCTCCTCTCCCCACGTGAGCACACCCACACCCCCATGCTGGTACAAGAACACCCCTCCCCCCATCTCTATCTACTTTTATTCTCTCATTAATATCTCTTTATCTCTCTCTTTCTTCAACAACACATTATCTCTCTCTCCCACTCTTTATAATTTTACACACACACACACACACCATCACCACAACAGCCCTGCCATGGTCGACCCCCCCTTGGCCGGCCGACCACCAGCCCATGGCCGAGAGCTCCCCGAGCTTCTCCTCCTCCTCCTCCCAAACACATCCACACCACCATCACTACTCACCATCACCATTCTCCACCATGCACCTACACCACCCCCACCGAACCACCACTAAAAACGTGTCACGTATTCGTACCCGTATATCCGGGTGCGGGTCGTGACACGCCCACTTTATGCGGCCGCCCACTTCATGCGGCCACCCATCTTCATGCGGCTGTATCCTTTATACGACCGTCCGTCAGCATACGGCTGCCTATCCCCATGCGGCTGCCCATCTTCATGCGGCTGCCCATCTTCATGCGGCCGTTCATCCTCATGCGGCCCACTCATATGTGGCTCTGCCAAGATAACCCAGTGGAGACACGTGGCACTTTTCACGACGATTAAGACACGTGGCAGTCTTATCTTCCTGGAATTATGGGTGCTAATAATTCCTAACAAAATCAGATTTGTTGCAATCACCATAATTGCCCAGATCAAGTCAAATCGAGCAAATTAGACACGTGGCAAGCCATCACAAGTCGCGAATATTCATGACAATCAACATTTATTGTCCACAGAGATTTAATGCAATCACATTAATTGCTTAAATATATTGTATTCGAGATGGACGGCCCAGATTAATTAACTCTCAGGCCGCCGACTTTTGAGAAGGGACAATCATTGCAAACCCTAATGATGCCCCCCACTCTTATAAATAGCAAGGTGCCATTCCCTTGCCGAGGACCCGAGAAAAAATCCAGAGAGGAGGAGAGAATCCAAAATCCAGAGATCAATCCAGGGAGAAGAAAGGACAGAGAAGTATAGAGAGAGAGAGCAAGGAGAGCATTTCTTCATTAACGCCAAGCAGATCTTCTCCAGAGCCAAGGTTGCACCCGATCGTCCAAGGAGTAAGGCAGAGCTGCCGTCGCTTTCCCGAGCCTCTACCGTCACCCCCAGAATCTAAAATAAACAATTGTACTTAGATTGCTGTACCTAGGTTTTCGTCCCTAGGCTTTCTTTGTACAAGCGAGTTTGTATTGTGAGTCTAAGTTCAGTCCTCCTACATAAATTGTTCTGTACTTTTACAATCAATGGCAAAAAAAGAGTAGCTTGTCCGACTTCGCTAATTGCTAAGCTTGATTGAAATGTACGTATTTGGGGGACGCCTTGAACATGTGCACGATCCAAACTCAGCGATATGATGAACTCGAATGCAGCTACAAGTGGGTGTTGGAGATGCGCATGAACGAATGAGGGAGTTGCCTCAGCCTACGACTCTCGTGTTTGAAAAATGACAACGCACCTCGTACGGCCATTACAGTCCCATGACACGACAAAATAGCAACCAAGTAAAAGAAACTCGACTATTGAATAAGTATCATCAAGTCTAAAATAAGTGAAAGGTCATTCAATAAAATTCACCAAACGCATGCAACATAAAACTGGGGAGGATAACCGAGCATAGTTCGATGCCATCGAGCGATAAAGTCATTCGATAGGGATCGTCTAAGATACGCACACGACCTGAGTTAAGGAATGGTAGGATGACCTGCACTCAGGAAGTCTCGAGGACGAGACTTGTTTTGAGTGGTGTATTATGTAATGACCCGTTCCGCCCTAGCGGAACGCCGATTCAAACGGCAAGTGCAACGACTCAAACGAGCCGTCGACCCGAAGAGTTGGCATCGACTTGATGAAGAATCGATGCAAGGCTTACATTGGCCCGTCAAGAGGAATCCAGACTTAGACTTTCAAAGATGCGCTCGGAGTATCGCTCGGCCGATGCGAACATCGTTAAGATGGGTGGCTCCGATGAACCCGTCTTTGCTTAGCCTAGACACATAACAATACGGACACTATTGCTAGAATTTCTAGGCGATAACACCGCGCATGCTAATAAATGACTCAACGCACCTAGCTAAGGGAATAATCCCATCTTGTATGCTTGTATGGAATATGGAAAAGAACATAGAAAATATGAGAACTCTCGTACCGTGCTCTACACTCGTGCTAAGGCACAAGCTTACATTCAAGTTTCCTATGCGTTCAATAATAAAATAATAAACGGTTTACAACAATGAAACGGAAGACTATCGACATAGTCGTTCCGAGTAGAGTATAGCAACATTGGAATACTTCGGGACCGACGGGTCGCCAAGGCGACTCTCACACGGGGAGTTGCATAATGAATGAATGAATGAACGAATAAGTGAATGAATGAATCAATGAAAGAATAAATGAATACGTGAATGAATGAATGAATGAATGAATGAATGAATGAATGAATGAATGAATGAATGAATGAATGAATGAATAAGTGAATGAATGAATCAACGAATGAATGAATGAATGTGTGAATGAATCAATGAACGAACAGACAAGTGAAAGAAAGAAAAGAAAGAATGAATGAAAAATAAGAAAGAAAAGAATGGTTAGCGACAGGTATGACGAGTACGTGCAACGGGGCTCGCTACCCGCGCTGCACGGACGCCAACCTGGTCGATAACGCATTATGGCTCAAAGACAGCCGTTAAGTTAAATGATAAGTCAATATGAAATGGTCGTGGACAACGCGGCACGGGCGAGGGGGGAATACCGTGGCCGTGAAGAAGAAGGATTCCGCAGCACGATCGAGGGAGAGGAATATTGTGGCCGGCCTAGGCGAAATCAAAAAGGGGCTTACGGGCTACTTGGATGGGGGCTCGGCCACTCAAAGAGACGTGATGCCAGGCATTTCAAGAGACTATCAAGGTGTACCAGCCATCACGCTTCGATAGGTGAGAATGCCAAAGAGAATGTGTCCAAAATGGCTTGTGATGCCAGCGACCGGTGCATATAGACTAAGTGGGCTTTGCTGGTGGCAATCCACATGCAAGTCCTTGCATTGAAACAAAGTAGTCTAAGTTAACTAAATAAAGCGCCTTCTGTACATGCCTGAAATGTAACACACCAAATGATAAAGAGTAATTCATGCAAATGAGTTAGAGAATGTGCCTAGGACGTGCTAGAACCTGAGGCAGGGACACGCACTTGACATTGAAAGTTATATTGAATTGTTGACTAACTTGGTTTACCTTGGACAGGGAAGGCCGGATGGTAAGTATGGGTAAGTAATGCATGTATTTCCATGCGAACACTCGAATTTGGCCACACGGGATAGGTTACGAAATATGCCATGAAACTGATCCTAAGAAAAGATTAGAAAGACAATGAATGATAGACGGAGCACAAAAGTAAATAGAACGTATTTGGTAATAATAGTATTATGGGCGAGCTAGCCTCCCCACCAGTGCATAATAATGTACTGATAACCCCAGAGTTTGCTTGTAGGACGCAGGAGTCGTCATTGGGTGCGGAGGTTCCCTCGAACGTGCTAAGGCGCGGAGCCAACTCTGCAGCCTTGGAACGTTGCATGGAGCTGAAGCACCCTATACAGGACATAATGTATCAAAATATAGCCATGAATCATTCTATCTTGTAAGCCACTTGGCATGCCTTTTATGTTTCAGAGAGAGAGAGCTTGAGCGATTTGTAATCTCGGCCTAGCGCCGCTTGTAAACTTCTTGAATGTCAATAAAGAGTTTGAATTCGCTTCAATTTGTGTTCATTTACTTTCCGCTGCAAATGGGGACACTCGGTGCGACTCTATGGCCTAGTTCAAATCGGCCGTTTTCGGACTTAGCCTTGCACGGGCGTAACCTAGGCTCGTGCGGCATCACGCCTTAGTGAGGACGATCGCTCCTGCGGGAGCGGGGCAAGACAGATATATTTGAACTTCTCCATATGAATCATATTTGTAGCATGTCCATCGGGTTTACCTTAGTATTGACCTTCAAGAGGTCAATCTTTTTATTGTACAACTCATGTATCTTGTCATATCGTACGTCTATGTATTTCGTCTGACTGTAGTATATTGAATTCTTCTTGATATGAATCCCATTTTGTGTCAAGAAACGTACCTGCTCAAACCAAACTCGATGCGTCAACTACTGTAATGTATTCTGACTTTTAATAGAAAGCGCCACAATATCTTAAAATGTCGACTTTTAACTAACTTGAGAATATACAAGTGTATATACGTAGCATGTAATTGATATTTTCTTATCCAAGTCACTAGCATATACTCCTACAACTAGCTCGATCCGTGGTTTAAGTTATATAACAACAAAGCGGGATCTCTAGAGACCTTAATATGACCTTCCACGAAGCCTCCCTGCATATATTTGCTCACCAAACTGAACACAAATAATAAATCGAAATGTGTGCACACCACAGCATACATTAACGATCCAACCGCATTCACATACGGAACTCGATACATCTTATCATTCTCCTCATCTGATTTTGAACACTCCTTGAAAAATAACTTGAGATGACCGGCCATCGAGGTTCTCACTTATCTATAATCCTTCATGTTGAATCTCTCAAGTACATTCTCTATATACTTTCTTTGGGTTTGCCAATCTTTTAAGCCTTCGTGTCTCGATGAATTTTTATCTAAAAGATTTTTCATGCTCCAACTAAATCCTTCATGTCAAATTCTGCACTCGACAAAGCTTTCGGTGCTATTATCTCCACCATATTCTTAGAAGTAGTTAACATGTCATCAACATATAAAAGTATATATATTGACGATCGACCTTGAGTATATGCAATTGTCACACTCACATCGAGAGAAATTAGCCTTCAGCATAAAAGAAATTGTTTGTATCACTGTCGGAAGATTGCTTCAACACATATAGAAATCGCTTAAGCTCACATACATTATCCTTCTTGTCGAGCTTCATAAATTGTTCGAGTTGCCTCATAATATTTTCTCTTCCAACTCACCATGCAAAAATGTTTTGACATCCTTTTTCTCCAACTCTAGATCCCGAGTTACTAACAATGTTAATAATATCTGAATAAAAGTATGATTGGCCACATACAAGTATCTCGTTGTAGCCATCCCCCTATTTCTGAGCATACCCTTTCATGACCAACGTGCCTTTTATTGCTCATTATCCTTCGCCATGAATAACCATTTGCAACCAATAACTCTTTTGTCCTTCGGTAGCTCGACCAAATTTCACGTACTATTCTTTCGAAGTAGCTCCATCTTCTCCATCATGGCAAATATTTAGTAATATTTGTCTTATTGTCCAATTGCCTCCTTATAATCGCCTGGATCTCTCATCTTCGTGACTAAGGAAAATTTGACCATATCTTCGAAGCTATATCAAATGGGTGCCTTGTGTGTAAGCTCTTGTCTCATTAATGTTATTTTCTGGGATTCCTCGTGTGGTTGGTCCTCATTATCCATCTTTGCAAATTGTCCGTCATTCTCAACATTGATAGGCTGTAATGGTGCTTTCAAGTCGTATCCTCATGGGTGTTATGAACCTCCACCTTTATGAGTCGCCGTAGCCTAATGTATCACTAATATTCTTAGACTTTTTCTATACCTTTCAACATTGAAGGTTCTTCGGAGGTCACATTATGACTCTTGAACACCCTTTTGTTTTTTGGATCCACAACTTGTAGCATTTGACTCCATATTTGAATCCAAGAAGTTGTAGTATTTTGACTTTAACTCAAGCTTGGTTCTATCCTTTTAATATTGTATCACGAGTGAATCAAGCAAGGCACCCAAACATATTTAGATAATCATAACTAATTGATTCTCCTCACCATACTCGGAAATATGAAGATAAATGTTTATAGATGGTGATTTGTTGGCCAAATAACACACATTACTTTAATGTCTTCGTCAATAAGTCCTTTATAAGACCGGCCTACAATCGTATACTCTTAGCTCACTCTAGAAGTGTTTTGTTCATGCACTCAGCTATCCCATTTTTCTATGGATATCTTGAAACTATCCATTGCCTTTGTATATCATGCTCTATATTGTAGCCCTGAACCTTTATCGAGGTATACTCGCCTCTATCTTTCCGCAAATACTTCACCGCCGTCCTTTTTGATTCCCTACGACCGTCTTGCACTATCAGAATATAACAAAAACTTCTAATTTATGTTTGAGAACTTATACTTTTTGTGAGAAGTCATATGTTAAAGTAATGTAGTAATCGTCACCTCCCTTACACCTCCATTTGATATAAATGTTGGTGGTCATCGTACTTACGTCCAGATGTAATAAAGGATTTCCCGGTGATGTGCACCGCTGCTTGAAGCCAACTTTATGTTGCTTTTCCATCGTGAAATACTTGCATAAATCTAGCTTGCACTATTTAATGCCCTTTAGTAACTCCCCCTTGTACAACTCACGAAGACCACTCTCGCTCATCTGACATAGACGCATATGCTTAGCATTGTGGTATCCTCCACAATTTTTTTCCATGTAATAGATGTATATATAATGCATATTAGGATTATGGATTATGGTTGTTATCAAAAAACAAAAAAGACAATAGCATGGGTTTATTGTATAATTATTTGGACCAGGACTAGAACGAAAAAAAGAAGGAAAATCAATAGAGAAATCTTGGATTTACTTGGAACCCTAATTCTACGATTAAGGAAAAAAATCTAGAAGTTTCATAAAGGGTTAAATAAAAAGATCCTGCGAGAACATGATTGTCATAAAACATGATACATATTGTGATAGAGAAGAAAAAACGATGGTCCACTGATGGATGGGAGGTAACAACTTGTAATTGTTGACTGTGTAGTTGCTAACACACAAGCAAAACCAACTTCCTAAAGGACATGATCCACTTGAATGCAATTCTTCCGGTTGAACAAATCTCGGCCTCTAATTTTGCACGTTGGCAACTAACTTGTTGTGTGTCCAAGTATTGTGCTCTTTTGTTGCCATGATTAGTTGGGTTGGCAACCTATATAAACCCCTTTCTTTCAATTGATTCAACACAGAAAAAATTCATTTACAAAGTGCTGTTATTCTTCCTACAATCCGAAGCAATTCGTTGTTCCACTCTCCATTCTCTTCCTTCTACGTTCTGGGCAAGGCTAAGTTCGGGTTGCATCTCTTGGAGTTTTTTGCGACAACGAGAAGCCGGTAATACCGGGAGTTTTACCACTAGGAGAATCTGAGGAAAGTCTACACATAAGATCTCGGATCAACTCTTAGGACAGTGCATTCAGCACGACTTTCCCATAGGCCGGTAACATTTACTTTATTTTATTTTGTTTGCAGATTTTCAGAACAAGAAAATAGAATAATGTTCCTAACAATCTAAGAGTTGAACTACTGTCAATAAAAAATCTTATTTAGATATTATTAAAGAATTTTTCCAGTGTAACAATTTCCTATTCATAATTGTTTCAATTAACAAGATTGCTCTTATCAATTTTTGATTTCATAGGACTGTTTAGAAATTGTCATAGAAATTGAAAGGAAAGAAAAAAGAGAAATTTTGTATCTGTACCTTCTTGTCAATTCTAGTTTTCTTTACTCAATATTTAAATTTAGGCTAAAGTAAACAATTAATTGATTTAGTAAAATTTCTTTAATTTTAAAGTTCTAAAGTAGAGATTTGTTTGGGAACAAGCCGAAAGGGCCCTTCTGTCAAAAAGACGTAAATCGTCTAAGCGACCGGTTCTTAAGTATTCCTAGTGAACCTCCGCTTGCTGCGATCCGGTCCCTACAGCTAACCCAACCTTATCAAAACTTGAACAACTTAAATTTTAAAGGTCTACTACTAAAATCAATTAAATTGTTAAGTTTTAGCTTAATCCATCTTATTGAGTAAATATTTTATTTTATTTTCAGACCTTAGAAATCATGTCTACCAAAGACGATATTTCGACTGCTAAGCCAGCCAAGTTTGATGGCACTTCAAGAGGTGGCAGAGTCAAATGAATTTCTGGCTAACCATTTTAGGACTAATTTCAGCCATTGATGGTTCCACACCTATCGTAAATAATTCTGACGACACTGAGTATGACATAGGAATGTCCAAACCCTCCAGTTCCTCCAAACCTAAAACCCCTAAGGAAATAAACTTTCACTGCTTTCATCGAATTCTAAGTGCTTTATCTGATTCACTTTATGATATATTCTTTGAATATAAAAGCGCCAAAGAACTTTGGGATGTTTTGGAAGATGAATATGGTTGTGATGATGCTGGAATTGAAGGATTCACTTCTTCAGCATTTAATAAGTATTTCATGGTAGATGACAAACCTATGAATGAACAAATCCATGAATTCCAAAAATATGTGAGGCACATTCAACCTAAAGGTACAACCTTTTCAGCTGAACATAAGATAGCTTGCCTGATAGATAAGCTCCCTTCCTCTTGGTCTGATATAAAAAAGGACCTCCATCATACCCAAGGTGACCTTACTTTTGCCCAAGTACTGAAGCAAATTAGAGTTGAAGAATAACTTAGGCTAAGGTCTAACTCCAAGACTGAGACTAAGGCTAAGGTAAACCTAGTAGAGTCATCCCAAAGCAAACCTAAGCCTAATAATCCTCACAAACCCAAGAAGAATATCTTCAAGAAGAAGAATATCTTTCAGCCTCATCACCAGAACCACCAGAATCGTCAACACCAGCAACCCCGAAAACCTAGAAACTTTGGTCAGACTCAGGATCGAGGAAGATTTTATTTTGTGTGTGGTAGAACAAACCACACGGCCATCAACTGTTTCCAAAGGAAGAAGGAACCAATCAAGACTTCCTATAGGGGGAAAGGCCCAGCCAAACCAGAAGCCAACATGATTCTGAATGGGTCTTCTGGTTCCTTCAGGTCTGTGACTTACCAACCCTTAGTTAATATTTCTTACCATTCTGATGACTGGTGGTTGGATTCTGGAGCTAATGTTCATGTTTCATTTGATCGCTCCTATTTTTCAAACTATCAGGAATCATGTGGAGGAGGCATAACCCTAGGAGATGGCTCTACGGCACAAATTGTAGGAAGAGGAAGAATAGATCTGAAGATGACATCAGGAAAAATTCTGCCTCTTCATGTGCCGATTGTTAGGAGAAATTTAGTTAGCGGTTCCCTTCTTTTAGCATCTGGTTACAAGATTGTAATGGAAGCCAATAAAGTTGTATTTTCTAAGAATGAGTCTTTTGTTGGTAAAGGATTTGTAAAGGATGGTTTGTTTTTTTCTCAGTACTACAAATAAAATGTCAGATACTTCTTCTGTTGTTTCCAATGTAGAATCTTCCAATGTTTGGCATGGTAGACTAGGTCATGTGAATCTGGGTTCCCTTAGAAGAATGATGAACTTAGATCTTATGCCTAAGTCTCCTGTAGATAATAAAGACAAGTGTGAGATCTGTGTTCAAGCCAAACATTCTAGACTACCTTTCAAATTTGTAGAAAGGAATTCTGATCTTTTAGAACTAGTTTACAGTGATGTTTGTGATTCAAATAGGATTTTGACTCGAGATGGTAGAAAATACTTTGTCACATTTATAGATAATTATTCAAAGTATTGCTATACCTTCCTTCTAAAAACCAAAGATGAAGTTCTAGATAGATTCAAGGTTTACAAATCAGAAGCCGAAAACCAATTGGAGAGAAAGATTAAGATCCTTAGATCTGATCATGGCGGAGAGTATACCTCAAACGAAATGACTAACTTATGTGAAGAACACGGAATAATTCATGAGGTGACTGCTCCTTATTGTCACGCCCCAGAACCAGGATACTGGAGAGCGAGGGCGAACATAGCCAGCTACGTATATTAGAATGGGATCCACCCTACTATACGGTCACGACTGTCTAGATATATGAGGGTTTAACTACAAGCCATCAGTCTCTTAAGGTCAAGAATAAGCCTAGTGTCTCAATCATAAGCAAGCAAGTAAAGTTACAAGATGTAAGATCACTAAATATATAATAGTAAGGCATCCCAAACATTATATATTCAGCTGATCACAAAGCTAGTCGTTACAAAATGTGAGGACTAGCAAGAGTTTCAGTCATACATGATCAACCCTAGGATCTGTCAATCATGTTACAGCCCGTAGGCAGATAGTAATAAGGTATGCAATACGAGCTAACAGGTGCTCGCCGGCTAAACGCCTCAAAAGAATAATTTTACAATAAAGTGGGAGGACAAAAGAAACCCACTCGTTGCCAGGGTTACGCTTGGTGGTCACCATCTGGCTGGAAGACAGGTAGATCCTCTGGAGCTGCTCCGAAATTTGGCCATACAAAACCAGTTGGTTCAGATCCCAGAAAAGAGTAAGTGCCACAAAGGAGGCTTCACTTAGGAACTAAAAGCAGCAATTAGCACAAAACATAATTACATAGTAAAAGACAGTAATTAAGGAAAAGTATGATAGGTGATATACGATGAGATAACCATGGGACTATTCAGATAACCAGGTTACAACCCATAAACCAAACAAGGACCGGGGTTGTAACCCTTCGTCTGAACAGAACTTGGTTTTTTCCATCATTTATCGATAAAATAAAGTACAAGCATTCAGGTCATGTTACAATCTTGTACAAGATCAAGACAAGTCTAGACCGATTAAACTCCATCCAAAATTTCACGGCCAAGCAATAAGTACGGCTTGATACTTTAACTAACTAGGGTTATCACAAGCCTAGTTACTAGCAAGATGCAACGAGATTCTTCTACAGCCACAAGCCCTGCAGACCATCCAGGCTATCCGGACGCAATTAGGGGTTGAATTCAAGTGGGTACATCGTCCAGGAAACGCATGTACCCTTAGGTGACTTAGAGGGTGCAACACATGACAGTGTGCTGGAAATGTGTCCTACTCGACGGCAGGCTACAGATCCCAAGTGGGGCGCCCGGATAACGGGATTGCCTGTAGATGGAAAATCTCTTCATGACTACTGTGTTATTCTAGTTATTAGCCTTAGTCCTTTTTAGTAGGTACCCCTGACCGTGGTACTCAGGGGTCCCTGTCCTAGACATGAAGCAAGACAAGACGGGTTCATTTGTACAAGCACAATCGTCCACGGTGTCCAGGTCATTCAATCTTGTCATGTCAGGTGAGCCGTCGCAACAACATTTCGAGAAATATCATGTCAGGTTTATCATGTCAAGAGTGCGCCACGACGGACTACTATTATGTCGGGTATATCATGTCAAGTTCAATGTCAGGAGTGCGCCACGACGGACCACTATCATGTCATGTCAAAAGTGCACCACAACGGGTTACCATCGTGTCAGGGAACACACTTAAATTAATGTGGCACAAGCATACATGTGGTAATTAAATATTAGCAGGGGCAAGGACGTGGACTCATGCGGCTCAGAAAAGTTGGGCCATATGCGGCCAACAAATAATAGGCCATGCAAGCAAGCAATTAAAGCTAATGCACGTGCATGCAAGCGGCCATGCAATTGAATAGTGGCCATGCGGTCACAATTGAACAGATGGCCATACGGCCATAAAATAAATGGGATGGCCATATGCGGCTCACAACCAATTGGCCATGCAAATATGCTACTGCATGTAAGCAAATAAAAGGCCAAGCAATACAAGCAGGCACAATTGCATATGTGGCCAAGGCTATGCCTTGCATGCGGCCAACTGAGCTTGCCATATGCGGCTCAGCTAACATATAAGCATGCAATTAAATATGCATGCAAGCGAATACATAAGCATGCAATTAAATATGCATACAAGCTAATACATAAGCATGCAATTAAATATACATGCAAGCTAATATAAAAGCATGCACTTAAATATGCATGCAAGCTAATGCACTTAAATATGCATGCAAGCTAAATATGGCCATGCACTTAAATATGCACTTAAATATGGCCATGCGGCCACAAGCTGTAGGCCATGCGGCCACAAGATAATCATGCACTTAAATATGGCCATGCGGCCACAAGCTGTAGGCCATGCGGCCAACTAGTTGTATATACGGCTCATTAAATATATATAAGCAGGCAAGTTGATATAAGCATTAAATATATATATTAATGAAATGGCCATATGCGGCCAAAAATGCAACAGCATATGCGGCCAAAAATGCAAAAGCATATGCGGCCAAGAATGCAAAAGCAGCCAAGCAAATATATATTCGGCCAAGAAGTTCAGCTAATGGCCCATACGGCCAACTATAATATATAGCCATATGCGGCTAAGCTAATTATACATGCGGCCAAAATATTAAGGCCATATGCGGCCAAAAATGTTTCCATGCGACCGACATTTGATTGGCCATGCTAATAAATGCTAAAGGCATGCAATTAAATAAAAAGGCCATGCGGCCACATTCACAAATGCTCATGCAGCCCAGCAAATAAATACTTGCACGTGGCCAGCTAATGCATACAATTAAATATTAAATTAAATGGCCATGCGGCTCAGCAACTCAATGTTGCATGCGGCCAGAGTGCAATTAATAGCTCCCACAGAGAACATGTCCCTGAAAAATACCATGGCCTCCATGCTCCACCAAATAACAATAGAAACCCAAATCCAAACTCCCGTAGGTTAAATTTGGGTAAAATAGAATTCTCTACAACATGGAACCATCAACTAGCAAAAATATGCAAGTTTGATAGATCAAAACTCCTGAAAACCGAAAATACCACAAGACTAGATCTACAAGAAATTAACCACGAAAATAAAAAATACTAACACTACCAAAATATGTCCATTTAGCGACGGCCATATCCATCGTCCATCCGTCGGCAATCAGTAGTAGCGACCGATAACTGACGGATCTTGGTCAAAATAATACGTCGGCAATCAGCTCGTCGCTAATAATGATCCGTCGCTAAGTTGTCGAAAAGCGACAGAATAGCGACGGTTTTTCGTTGTCACTCTCCGTTCCCAGAATGCGTATTTTTATACATGTGCAATTCATATATATTTATTTAGTATTTATCATGTATTATCCTGTATTTAAATTCCTTTAATTTTATGTTAATTAATTATCTGCTCATTAATTTTTATGTTAATTTAATTTCCTGCAATTTTATTCCTGCAATTTATTTCTGCATTTTTATTTCCTGCTTTTAACCTCTCTGCTTTGCTTCGGGTGGGCCTTGGTTGGATCCGAACAAACCCGACCCAATAACCCCACCTACCACCCTTCCCTATTTAAAGCCCCCATCTCCTTCTCTCTCCTCATAATTTTCCTTCACCATTACTTCTTCTTCTTCCTCTCATCACTTCTCCATCTACCAGCAGTAGCAGCAGGCAAGTGCATCTTGCTTCTTGCTTGGAGAACCATTTTTATGGTTCATTATTCTTCCTCTCACGATCCTGAGAGAGTTTACTACTTAGCATTTTTGATTTCTGTGGCTTGTTTCTCCTAGATCTGAGTTGTTGTATTCGGCTGTCCATGGGTTTTTGGATCTCCCAACTTAGCGTGCTTTCGGAGATAGATAGTTCATGTGGTAGAACTGCTCGTTAGTCACGCACACGTCTTTACGTGTTTGCGTGGATTTTGAGTCACGCACACGTTCTTACGTGTCTGCGTATATTTTCAGTCACGCACACGTTCTTACGTGTCTGCGTGTATTTTCAGTCACGCACACGTTCTTACGTGTCTGCGTGTATTTTAGTCACGCTCACGTTATTACGTGTCTGCGTGAATTTTAGTCACGCTCACGTTCTTGCACGAGTGCGTGAATTTTTAGTCACGCACACGTTCTTACATGCGTGCGTGTATTTTCAGTCACGCTCACGTCTTGACGAGCGTGCGTGAATTTTCAGTCACGCACACATCTTTGTATGAGTGCGTAGATTTTCAGTCACGCACACGTCTTTACGTGTTTACGTGAATTTTTAGTCACGCACACGTCCTTACATGTCTGCGTGAATTTTGAGTTACGCACCATCTTTGCATGCGTGCGTGAATTTCTTATCACTTTTCCACGCTCACTTTTTCATGCTCACACTGTGCGTGCCAACATGCATCACTTTTCACGCTCACTCCTACTAGACTTGGCGTGACTTGTTGGCCTTAGCCTAGACTTATTGGCGTGGCTTTTGGCCTTAGCACAGACTGGTTGGCGTGACTTTCTAACCTGGGTGTTACTATTTGCTCTATAACTTATTCATTTAATGATAGCATGATAATTCTTCTATTATATCCTTACTCCTTTTGGCATGAACTTGATAAAATCATGATATATTAATATTGTTAATACAGATTGTTATGTGGAATGCGCCTTGTGTCTTGATTGGTTTATGGATACCCAGTATGACTAGAACTTAACTCTGAGGAGTTATAGGCTCGACCCCATGTAATACTAATTGATTTTTATGCCTTGTCACCATTGATAATGATTGTGACATTGACTAATAATTGATCATGCGTTCCTAGTTGAAACTAAGAGACTGGCTAGTCATCTTATTGAATTGAATGAATGAGACACGTTCATGTAATGAACTATTGTACTCGATTAGCCGATCCCGAATATTGGCATACAGGCACATGCAGGTTTCAAATTATTTATTTATGTATTTAGTTATTTATTTATCTTACAAAAACAGTATGTGTACTTTATGGTCAAGGCATGATTACTCCGTGGTTAGATTTGATTGTTGCATTACGCTATGTAAAGACCTACAACATAGCCGCACGGGTATCGTTGTAGAGTTGCGCATATCGTACCCCGTACAAAAGTACTCATTTGAATGACCATGATCCACGGCATGAGATTTCGCTTAACGTAGAGACTATTAAGTTAAATAAAATAATGATGGCATAGAGAGAATGGATTCCCGAGTTCTTACATGGCAGCCCCCTTGGGACTAGTAGTACCCGACGGGCCGGCTGGTTTCCACAGATACTGTAAATCTGTCACACGGGCAGGAAACGGTATCTGCTTATATTATTGTACATGCTATATTAACGGCGGGCATCCCGCTGGGACTCGTCTAATTACATGATTGGCGCAATTGATTGACTGGATAGACTAGCCTTGCTCGCACATAGTAAGAACTAAGGAATTCCTATTTGCATAATTCCAGGATAACTTGGGACTCACAATAGCAAGCTATAGTAGTTGATTGGCCGTTCAAGATGATTTGTTTGTGTACTGTACCTACTCTGTTGCCTAACTGAGATGATCAGAATGTCAGGACATGACGGGCCAACTTCTGTCCTTATTTGGTTGGGAGGTTGGTTCGAAGTGTCGTGATGTTATGTGAATCCTAGTGGAGAGCAGAGATCTATTATTATATTCTCTTATTTACTGGTTTAGTCCTTCATATCGTGCTCCCTTGTGGTACTTGCTATTAGAGGTCTAACCTCTCTGGTTTTGTATGGCCAGATTTAGAGCCGGTTCTCGAGGATCCAGCTTACTTCTACCTCCAAGATGGTCAATACTAGGGGAATGATCGCAGGAGGACTCGAGTGGGTTCCTTACTTCACCACTCGTTTTGTTATTTACTTTATACTTTGCCGTTTGGCACCGACATGTTAGTCGAATTGTCTTGCACTTACTTTTACATGATTGTAACTAAGTCAGACTGCAGCTGATAACAATTGTGTATATGTTACTATACCATCTGGCTATGTTTTGTAAAGCCAGATCTCAAGAACATTTTGACTGAGCGTTTGGGACGCCTTACTGCTTATTCTCACATGTTCTCTATTTTTGCTTCTTGTTTGAATTATTGAGACAAATAGATGTGAAGTGACCATAGTAAGACTTTCATGTAGTATGCACCCCCTCGTCTGGTTAGACAGCATTGATCGTATTATACGGTATTCATCTACCCGTAATACGTAGCTGGCTGAGTCATTCCCCCGCTCTCCAGTATTCTGGTTCTGGGACGTGACAAGGTTTTAGTGGTGGCCCATGCAGGTCTGATTTCAGACTTGTGGGGTGTTTTGATTTATAGGATGTCTCAATCACACGTGTTTCCCCCTTGATCTCATGATTCGTTATTCTCAACCCTTGCTTGACATTCTGGTATCCTTTGACTTCATTGATCCTTCATGTCCGGTTGTTTGATTGTTCTCTTGTCCCTTCTCTTAGGGGCACTTCGTCCGCATCGGTCAGAGCTGGACAACAGCAGGGGCAACATGGGCAACCTGACCTTGTTGGTCAGCAACAAGGGCCAGTCTCACCTCAGGAGGCTACCCAGGAAGAAGTGATAGTGGAAGCAGCAGCTGGATCGCAGTATCCAGATGTTCCACCACCACCAACAGTTCCACCTACCCAAGTGGACACACCAGTCCTTCTGGAGATCATGAGAGAAATGATGGCTACTCAGCAACATCAGATGTTGGCCCAGCAACGCATGCACACTCAGCTATAAGAGCAGAATGTGTTGCTCAACCAAGGATTACAGACGACTTTGGAAAGAGGAGTGAGGACTGATTCAGGAGCATCAGCCAGGTTTTGTAAGTATAACCCCCGCCGTTTCGAGGGCACGGAGGATGCCATCTCAGCAGATGCATGGCTTAAGGATATTGAGGCTATTCTGACAGCAGCTAAGGTACCGGCAGAAGAACGTGTGGATCTAGTGAAGTTGTTACTTCAGGATCTCGCACGTGATTGGTGGGAATCAGAGGAAGTGAGCATCAGACGTCTTGTGGCTTGGAACAATTTTACTGCCAGATTCAAGACCAAGTACTATAGAGTTGTGGCGCAGTTTGAGCTACAACAGAAGTTTATCAACCTCAGGCAGGCCGGCAAGACTGTAGATGCTTATGCAGCGGAGTTCTGCAGATTGAGTAGATTCGCCCCAGAGATGGTAGCAACAGAGAGCCAGAGGGCCATGAGGTTTCAACAAGGGTTTCATCTTGAACTCTTACAATTGATAGAGGGGCACAATTACCAAACTTTTGACGAAGTATTGACGGCAACTCGAAGGCATGAGATCACCATTCAGAGGCTTGCGGCAAGGACTGGGGGTCAGAAGAGATTCCACAGTCAGATTGAAGAAGGAGGGGGAGCAGCGCCCCGAACAACAGCACCATCCACTGGCATTCGTATCCACGATGTGGCGATACGAGGACCAGCACCACCACCCAGACAACAGCAACAGCAACAAAGGAAGAACCAGCAACCCCCGGCGGGCTGCACTTATTGTGGAAAGATGGGGCACACTAGAAATGTGTGTCGGATATTGAATGGACTGTGTCTGATATGTAGAAATCCAGATCATCGGGTTACCACATGTCCTATGAATTCGAGGTCAGAAGGACCAGGGCAGCAGTTTCCTGCTCTGCCAGCACCAGAGGTAGGGCAGTATCGAGGACCAGCAGTGGCAGTAAGGCCGTTGGCACAGCGTCCGTTTATGCCGCAGGCTCAGATGTTTCGGCAGCAGGGGCCGCCGATGCAGCAATACCAGCATAGACCACCCCAGCATCATCAAGGAAGGGGCCAGCAGCAGCATCAGGCTAGGCCGCAGCATGGGAACCAGCAAGGAGGTCGAGGGCAAGCATTCACTCTATCCTTGGAGGAGGCATTGGCGTCGGGAGATGTTGTGGCAGGTAACATTCTCGTCGCCTCATATCCCGCAATAGCATTGTTTGATTCGGGAGCATCCCATTCATTTATATCTGCACAATTTGCGACACGACTAGGAATGGAGTTCGAGGCATTACCAGGGAGGTTGAATATACTCACTGGTAATGGGCTCGTAGGAGTTAGTAGAGTTAGTTTAGCATGTAGCGTTGTAGTTTGCGGGCATTCTTTACCCGTCCGGTTGATAGAATTTTCTGTTGGAAATTTCGACGTTATCTTAGGCATGGACTGGCTGAAAGACAGTCATGCGACAATAGATTGTCGTAGAGGGAGTGTATCTTTTGATATTCCAGGCATGGAGCGGTTCACCTTAGTCAGATCAGAGGCAACTCAGCAAGAGCAGGGAGTAATAACGGCAATGGAAGAAGTTCAGATTCCGAAGGTAGTTGAAGAATTTCTAGACGTATTTCCCGAAGAACTTTCAGGTCTACCACCAGTTAGAGATATTGAGTTCAGTATAGAATTGGCACCAGGAACTAAACCGATATCAGATCGAGTTTACAGAATGGTGGATTCAGAGTAGGCCAAGGTATATCAGCAAATAGAGGAACTGAAGGAGAAGAAGTTCATCCAAGCTAGCGTGTCACCGTGGGCAGCACCAGTGGTACTTGTAGGAAAGAATGATGGGTCATCCAGATTGTGCATTGACTACAGGAAGCTTAACGCAGCAACAGTAAAGAACAAGTACCCATTATCCAGGATCGACGACTTATTTGATCAGTTGAGCAAAGCTAGAGTTTTCTCCAAGATAGATCTTCGTTCAGGGTACCATCAGGTGAGGGTTCGGAAGGAAGATATTCCCAAGACAGCATTCAGGTCGAAGTATGGGCATTATGAGTTCTTAGTAATGCCGTTTGTTTTGACCAATGCTCCAGCAATATTCATGGATTTGATGAATCGCATCTTTATGCCATAGTTAGACCAGTTTGTCGTTGTGTTTCTTGACGACATTCTCGTATACTCTGCTAGTGAAGAGGAGCATGAAGACCACCTCAGAAAAGTGTTACAGGTTCTGAGAGAGAACCAGTTGTATGCCAAGCTCAGCAAGTGTGAATTTTGGTCGGATCATATTTCATTTTTGGGTCACATCATATCAGGAGCTGGAGTCGCAGTAGATCCCAGGAAAGTAGAAGCAGTAGAAAGTTGGCCAGTACCCAAGGCCGTAGCAGATGTGCGGAGTTTCTTGGGATTGGCAGGATATTACAGAAGGTTTGTGTCAGACTTTGCAAGGCTTTCAGCACCCATGACCCGCTTGACCCGGAAGGATGTACCATTCGTTTGGTCGGCAGAATGTCAGGCATCATTTGAGACTTTGAAGCAGAAGTTGATATCAGCACCTATTCTTACATTGCCAGTTGGACCCAGAGGTTTTACAGTATATTGTGATACGTCAGATAAAGGACTTGGATGTGTCCTTATGCAACATGGGAAGGTAATAGCATATGCATCTAGGCAGCTTCGGGACCACGAGATAAATTACCCAACTCATGATTTGGAGTTAGCGGCAGTAGTATTTGCTTTGAAGCTATGGAGGCATTACTTATATGGTGACCGAGTGGACATGTACACAGACTATAAAAGTCTGAAGTACATCTTTACTCAGAAGGAGCTGAACATGAGGCAGAGAAGATGGTTGGAGTTGATTAAGGATTACGACGTAGAGCTTCAGTATCATCCAGGCAAGGCGAATGTAGTAGCAGACGCTCTCAGCAGGAGAGGCGGCACATTTATGTTGACAACACAGAGGCATATCTTAGAAGACCTTCAGGAGATGGGCATCGAAGTTATACTTCCTAGTGATGTAAGAGTTCTAACAAGTCTGCAAGTTCAATCCGACTTGGTAGACAGAATCAAGGCAGCTCAGGCACAAGACCCAAGGATTCAGAAGCTTAGGGCAGAGTGTGAGTCAGGACTCAGGAAGGAGATGAGAATTCATAAAGATGGTACACTTAGGTTTGGATCACGTCTATGTGTGCCTAGTGGAGATATCAGACAGGAGGTTATGGCAGAAGCTCACAGTTCTTAGTATTCTATTCATCCTGGAGGGACAAAGATGTACCAAGATATCAAGCAGCATTTCTGGTGGAACGGGATGAAGAGGGAGATAGCTAAATTTGTTTTCCGTGCTTGGTATGTCAGCAAGTGAAGGCAGAACACCAGAGGCCAGCTGGGTTATTACAACCGCTTCCTATCCCGGAATGGAAATAGGAGCATATTACAATAGACTTTGTGACCGGTTTACCGAGATCACCAAGTGGTAAGGACGCTATTTAGGTAATAGTGGACCAACTTACGAAGGTAGCACACTTTTTTCCTTTCAGAGTAGGGCAATCTACAGAAAAGTTGGCAGAGTTGTATATGCAACAGATAGTCAGGCAGTATGGAGTCCCTATCAGTATTGTGTCGGATCGAGATACCCGCTTTACATCACATTTCTGGAAGAGCTTACATCATAGTCTGGGTACCAAGTTAAGGTTTAGCACGGCCTACCATCCGCAGACGGATGGGCAATCAGAAAGAACGATTCAGACTTTAGAAGACATGTTACGAGCTTGCACTCTAGATTTTGGAGGGTCTTGGGAGAGTCACCTGCACTTAGTCGAGTTCTCATACAACAATAGTTATCAAGCCAGTATCCAGATGGCGCCATTCGAAGCACTATATGGTAAGAAGTGCAGGTCACCGCTTGCATGGGATGATATCGGAGAGAGAAAGATGTTAGGCCCAGAAATGATTATTCAGACGGTTGAAGTAGTTAAGGGAATTAGAGAGTGACTTCGAGTTGCGCAGGACCGGCATCGCCATTGGGCGGACCAGCATCGTAGGCCGTTAGAGTTCTCTGTTGGGGACCACGTATTCTTGCGGATCTTACCTACTCGTGGGGTCATTAGATTTGGCGTTCGCGGGAAATTGAGTCCGCGGTACGTGGGCCCATTTGTTATCCTTGATCGGATAGGCGATGTTGCTTATCGTTTATCCCTCCCGCCTTTGTTACGAGAGGTGCATGACGTGTTTCATGTATCTCAATTATGTAGGTATGTATCGGACCCAAGTCATGTCCTCGATCATTCTGAGCTGGTTGTTGGTACCAACCTGTCTTACGAGGAACAGCCTGTGTCCATTTTGGATCGAAGAGAGAAGATACTTAAGAACCGAACAATTAGTCTTGTCCGTGTTGCTTGGGGTCATCACTCCTTGGAAGAGTCAACGTGGGAACGTGAGGATGATATTCGATCACGGTATCCACACCTGTTTGACTCACAAGGTATATCTCTTTCTGTATACCTTGATTGTCCTGATTCTTCATGCTTGTCACCTTATGGGTAGAGCTACTTGATATCAAGGATTGATGAATTTACATATATAGTACTTGCTTTTGACATGGTAAAATGATTGCTTGCTCACTAGAATTGCTTGTATTAGTTTAGCTCCGATATTTCTACCTGCTTGGATTTGAAATTCCGAGGACGGAATTTTTCTAAGGTGGATAGAGATGTCACTCCCCGTTCCCAGAATGTGTATTTTTATACATGTACAATTCATATATATTTATTTAGTATTTATCATGTATTATCCTGTATTTAAATTCCTTTAATTTTATGTTAATTAATTATCTGCTCATTAATTTTTATGTTAATTTAATTTCCTGCAATTTTATTCCTGCAATTTATTTCTGCATTTTTATTTCCTGCTTTTAACCTCTCTGCATTGCTTCGGGTGGGCCTTGGTTGGATCCGAACAAACCCGACCCAATAACCCCACCTACCACCCTTCCCTATTTAAAGCCCCCATCTCCTTCTCTCTCCTCATAATTTTCCTTCACCATTACTTCTTCTTCTTCCTCTCATCACTTCTCCACCTACCAGCAGTAGCAGCAGGCAAGTGCATCTTGCTTCTTGCTTGGAGAACCATTTTTATGGTTCATTATTCTTCCTCTCACGATCCTGAGAGAGTTTACTACTTAGCATTTTTGATTTCTGTGGCTTGTTTCTCCTAGATCTGAGTTATTGTATTCGGCTGTCCATGGGTTTTTGGATCTCCCAACTTAGCGTGCTTTCGGAGATAGATAGTTCATGCGGTAGAACTGCTCGTTAGTCACGCACACGTCTTTACGTGTTTGCGTGGATTTTGAGTCACGCACACGTTCTTACGTGTCTGCGTGTATTTTCAATCACGCACACGTTCTTACGTGTCTGCGTGTATTTTCAGTCACGCACACGTTCTTACGTATCTGCGTGTATTTTCAGTCACGTTCACGTTCTTACGTGTCTGCGTGTATTTTAGTCACGCTCACGTTCTTGCACAAGTGCGTAAATTTTTAGTCACGCACACGTTATTACGTGCGTGCGTGTATTTTCAGTCACGCTCACGTCTTGACGAGCGTGCGTGAATTTTCAGTCACGCACACATCTTTGCATGAGTGCGTGGATTTTTAGTCACGTACACGTCTTTACGTATTTGCGTGAATTTTTAGTCACGCACACGTCCTTACATGTCTGCGTGAATTTTGAGTTACGCACCATCTTTGCATACGTGCATAAATTTCTTATCACTTTTCCACGCTCACTTTTTCACGCTCACACTGTGCGTACCAACATGCATCACTTTTTACGCTCACTCCTACTAGACTTGGCGTGACTTGTTGGCCTTAGCCTAGACTTGTTGGCGTGGCTTTTGGCCTTAGCACAGACTGGTTGGCGTGACTTTCTAACCTGGGTGTTACTATTTGCTCTATAACTTATTCATTTAATGATAGCATGATAATTCTTCTATTATATCCTTACTCCTTTTGGCATGAACTTGATAAAATCATGATATGTTAATATTGTTAATACAGATTGTTATGTGGAATGCGCCTTGTGTCTTGATTGGTTTATGGATACCCAGTATGACTAGAACTTAACTCTGAGGAGTTATAGGCTCGACCCCATGTAATACTAATTGATTTTCATGCCTTGTCACCATTGATAATGATTGTGACATTGACTAATAATTGATCATGCGTTCCTAGTTGGAACTAAGAGACTGGCTAGTCATCTTATTGAATTGAATGAATGAGACACGTTCATGTAATAAACTATTGTACTCGATTAGCCGATCCCGAATATTGGCATACAGGCACATGCAGGTTTTAAATTATTTATTTATGTATTTAGTTATTTATTTATCTTACAAAAACAGCATGTGTACTTTATGGTCAAGGCATGATTACTCCGTGGTTAGATTTGATTGTTGTATTACGCTATGTAAAGACCTACAACATAGCCGCACGGGTATCGTTGTAGAGTTGCGCATATCGTACCCCGTACAAAAGTACTCATTTGAATGACCATGATCCACGGCATGGGATTTCGCTTAACGTAGAGACTATTAAGTTAAATAAAATAATGATGGCATGGAGAGAATGGATTCCCGAGTTCTTACATGGCAGCCCCCTTGGGACTAGTAGTACCCGACGGGCCGGCTGGTTCCTACAGATACTGTAAATATGTCACACGGGCAGGGAACGGTATCTGCTTATATTATTGTACATGCTATATTAACGACGGGCGTCCCGCTGGGACTCGTCTAATTATATGATTGGCGCAATTGATTGACTGGATAGACTAGCCTTGCTCGTACATAGTAAGAACTGAGGAATTCCTATTTGTATAATTCTAGGATAACTTGGGACTCACAATAGCAAGCCGTAGTAGTTGATTGGCCGTTCAAGATGATTTGTTTGTGTACTGTACCTACTCTGTTGCCTAACTGAGATGATCAGAATGTCAGGACATGACGGGCCAACTTCTGTCCTTGTTTGGTTGGGAGGTTGGTTCGAAGTGTCGTGATGTTATGTGAATCCTAGTGGAGAGCAGAGATCTATTATTATATTCTCTTACTTACTGGTTTAGTCCTTCATATCGTGCTCCCTTGTGGTACTTGCTATTAGAGGTCTAACCTCTCTGGTTTTGTATAGCCAGATTTAGAGCCGGTTCTCGAGGATCCAGCTTACTTCTACCTCCAAGATGGTCAATACTAGGGGAATGATCGCAGGAGGACTCGAGTGGGTTCCTTACTTCACCACTCGTTTTGTTATTTACTTTATACTTTGCCGTTTGGCACCGACATGTTAGTCGGATTGTCTTGCACTTACTTTTATATGATTGTAACTAAGTCAGACTGCAGCTGATAACAATTGTGTATATGTTACTATACCATCTGGCTATGTTTTGTAAAGCCAGATCTCAAGAACATTTTGACTGAGCGTTTGGGATGCCTTACTGCTTATTCTCACATGTTCTCTATTTTTGCTTCTTGTTTGAATGATTGAGACAAATTGATGTGAAGTGACCATAGTAAGACTTTCATGTAGTATGCACCCCCTCGTCTGGTTAGACAGCATTGATCGTATTATACGGTATTCATCTACCCGTAATACGTAGCTGGCTGAGTCATTCCCCCGCTCTCCAGTATTCTGGTTCTGGGGCGTGACATTCGTCTTCACAATAAGATGCATTAGCGATGACTTTCCGACGGACTGTCGTCCATTTCAAGTATTAAATACTTAACTTTGTAGACGCTAGCGACGGATATTCCGTCGGTAAACCGTCGTAATAGTGTATCAGAGGGTATCATTTCGTCGCTAGTCCGTCGATATCCGTCGCTAACAAAGGACGGATTAGCGACGGAATACTAACGAAATATCCGTCGACCGTGTTCTGGAAATGCTTGACATTTCCAGAACCTTGGCGACGGATAAATCGTCGCTACTCCGTCGCTACACCGTCGACAGAGCGACTGATTAGTGGCTGATTATCCGTCGCCATTGTTCTGGAAATGTCAAGCATTTCCAGAACCTTGTCGACGGAGTTTCCGTTGCTACGCTGTCGAGAGAGCGACTGATTAGTGGCTGATTATCCGTCGCCTTGGCGACGAATTTTTCGTCGCTATTCCGTCGAATGATATACCACCAGAACCTTGTCGACGGATATTCCGTCGACCACCCGTCGCTACCTGGAAACAGTTTTAAATCTCCAGTTAGCGACGGCAATTCCGTCGAAAATTAGTCGAAAACTGGAAATATCCGTCGCTAACCGGTCACTAGTCCGTCGCTAACTGAGATTTTTTTTGAAAAAAAAATTGCAGCCCGTTTCCAGTTCATAAAAATATGCATAAACCAAACCAATATATAATGCACACCAATTATCCAACAATCATATAGACTAAATATATAATGCACACCAATTATCCAAGAATCACATAGACCAAATATGCACATACGAATTTAATGCACACCAATTATCCAAGAATCACATAGACCAAACCAAATTAATATAAAATAGACATCAATTATCCGAAAGAGTAACCTAATATCCGTCGTTATAATCCGATCATAGCACAAATAATCCAAAATTCCCACAAATATTCTAAATTTTCTTAATTACAATATTTTAAGGAGGAGGAGGAGTTCGATTGCCCGGTAGTGGTAATCCCTGCTGCGATCGACGAATATACTCCTCTACTAGGTACGGCGGTAAGTCGTCGTAGACACTGCTCGGAAGTCGGCATAGCTGCTCTGGCGACATGAGATCCAGGAGTGTCATCACAGTCGGAGGCGGTGTCACGACCCGCACCCTGAAGAGGGGCACGAGTACGTGGTTACGTCCAGCCTACGCCGCAGTATCGGCGGTAGAACGCTGTATATAGGGTCTGTAAATACTACGACTAAACAGATAAAGGTACCTGTACAGTATATACTCTCCGAATGGAGGTGACATAGCAATACAGTCTCAATCACAAATACAAAACTAAGGTAGATAGCATGGAAGGGAAATATGATAGATAAAGCAGGAAATAAGTCCAAGATCCACACAAGTCCAGAGCTATACACAAATAACCCAGAGTCAAAGAAAAATATAAGATACTACAACTGAAAGTGCTAGCTGGCTCGCAGGCCAGGCAAACCTAACTAGCTATGCTACTCAGGGTGAGCAAAGTCTAGTGGCTCTACCAACAAGCCACAGTCTAAGTCTACTCCGTCAGACTCGACCCCATAGTAGGTCGGGCAATCAGCCTCTAAATTATCTGTAAAATTGTCAACGGTATCCTGTCAGGAAAATGAGCAAGTACAAACACCAACAGCAGTTCCATATGAATTGACAAAAGCTATAAGAGACAGTGTAATAAAATACAAGACAAAATCAATAGAAATATATATATCAAGATGTGAGTACTGAAAAGGACGATAATACATATATATAGGATGACTTGGGAACTATTCAGAAGCTGAGTTACAACCCCTAAACCAAACAAGGACCGGGGCTGTAACCCTTCTCCCGAACAGAACTTAGTCACCAAAGATAATAAATATAAAAGGTGCCTTGAATTATTAGTGTGTTATGTGATCAGCTTAGAAAAATATGCCCAGGCTTTTTATCCGACCGGCTATGAACCCTGTATACAATAAAACGATAAGGCCGGTCACCATGGAAAGCTATGAACAACGTAGGGTAAGGCTTTACCCGTCGTGAGGCGAGGGTATAGCTATGAACCATATGTACCATAGAACCTTGTAGGAATTTTGATCACACAACCACTAATAACTCCCCCATCCCTGAATAGTACAATGGATCTGGATATGACACGTCATGACACGGGATTCCATAAGAGGGTAGCAAGTCCCCTTTTGAAATCGGTGTCTATACCAATACACTGAAATAAGGCAGAATATGTACCAATATACCATAAAAATCTAGGAACAATATCCCATGTCATGATCCAATATATACTAGTTCGTGAACTATCGTGTCTGGAATCGAGTAAGACACTACAACTG
>JANAVB010006398.1:0-102500 GCA_029216955.1 Iris pallida | reverse complement strand
GTCGTCTTCTTCTTCTTCTTCTTCTTCTTCTTCTTCTTCTTCTTCTTCTGCCTCAATATTTGGGACAAGACGCCTCTTTCTCTCCTGGTTGACAGCTAAGTCTTGTGTATCAACCTCTTCTTTCCCTCTATTTTCCTCAATAATATCTTCAACATCCATTGTATCCGAGTGTTGTCCCAAGTATTGGGACTTTTCGATCTAGTCCTCTTGGTATGCTGGGTCTCCAACGTTGAATGTATTTCTAGATTTAATCTTACATACTGCCCACCAGTCAAATCGATCTCTACGACGCCTTGGGTAGCTTGTATAGTAGACTTGAATAGCCTGATTTGCTATCGCAAATGTATCGGACCCTCTATACCTCTTGCGATGATTTATATCGACAAATCCAAATTGTTTATCGATTCTCCAACCGATATTTGGTGTCGTATCGAACCACTCATATTTGAATATCACAATATACATATCCTATGGGCCAGTATATTGTAAATCTACAATATCCTGAAGCACTCCATAATAGTCAAAGTCCGGCTCGTCGTCATAGATGGTGCCTCTTATGCAAACATCGGAATCCTTGGTACTGATGCCGTCATTGATAAATTCGACATTTATAGCATTCTGAGTTGACTTAAACCTGAAGCCATTAACGATATAGCCTGGCCAAGTCTTTATTTGCTTCTTCGGTCCCAATGCCAGATAATGAACACTCTCATGAGTGAGTGTTGTTTCAGGCAATAAAATCTGTAAACAAATATTTATAATTTAAATGTTTTAGATTATATGTTTATAATCTCAATTATAATCTCAGTTACTTACGTATTTGCGAAACCATGACGGAAATGTACAATCAACCTCTCTTTGAAGTCCCTCATCGGTAATATCGGATGTCCTCATTTTGACTTCATCTCTAAATACACTATTAGAGAAAATAAGAATATATAAGTGTAGTCACTTACTTCATCAAATTAGAGATTATAATGAGTGCAAGTGTACTGCTTACTTCTCCAAATCTCTCACTTCTTGTATGTTACAGTTTAACAAGACATATCGGTGAGCAGCATCATACTTGTCGTCTGTCAACCACCGTCTTTTACTAGCCCCAACAGGCTTGCCCCTTACATTGAATATACCTCCATCCTCAATGTCCTTATCATTCCTTTGAGGTCTATTTCGATTTGTCTTAACATGAGTATCGAAATAAATGGAGCAGAAATTTGACACCTCTTCGATAAGATAGGCTTCGCATATCGAAGCCTCTATATGAGTCTTGTTGCCAACTTTCTTTTAGATGGTGTAGGTATCTAGAGAGTCAAATTATCTTGAGAATTAAGAATAAATTTTAAAACCCACTGAAATTCAACTTAAATTATATCGATTTTTATGTACCTTTCAAATGGGTACATCCATCGATAATGAACAGATGCACCGACACGGGCTTCGTATGCTAGATGAATCGGTAGATGCTCCATGCTGTCGAAGAAGCTAGGAGGAAATATTTTCTCCAACTTGCAAATTGTTAAGATAATCTTCTCCTCAAGTTCAACCATGTGTTGCACAGTCAACTTAGTTGAACAAATATTCCTAAAGAATATAGATAGTTCGGCCAACGGAACCCATACAGCAGAAGGCAACAACTCTTTCAAAGCAATGGACAGTAATCTTTCCATAAACACGTGGCAGTCATGACTCTTCATTCTCGCTAGCTTGCGTTCATTGAGATCAACGCATCTAGACAAATTCGACACATAGCCGTCGGAAAATCTTAAAGTAGATACCCACTTGCAGATTATTAATCTATCTTCCTTGCTCAATGTGTATTGTGCTATCGGCTTACTTAATTGTCCAGCAGCTCCCCTTTGTATCAAGTTCAGATAAGGACGCTTGCATATCTCGGTAATGTCTTGTCTTGTTTTTGGATTGTCCTTCGTCTTTCCTTTAATATCCATGACCGTATTGAAGACATTATCGAACACATTCTTTTCGATATGCATAACATCAAGATTATGCCTTATAAGATTATCTTTCCAATAAGGCAAGTCCCAGAAGATACTCCGTTTGGTCCAGTTATGACTTTGTCCGAACCCATCGACGCGATTGTTCGATGGATCTTCCATTACAGTGGGCAAGTCCTTTACATCTTTCCAAATATCGTATCCCGACAATCTGGCAGGCGGATGAGAAAATTTTTATTTTCCAGCTCTGAACGCGTCCTTGTTCTTTCTCCAAGGATGACTCGTGGGCAGAAATTGACGATGACAATCAAAGAAAGAAGTTTTTCCTCCATGCTTAAGGCGGAACGCCTTACTATTTCCTATGCATATCGGACAAGACATGGTGCCGTGAGTACTCCATCCCGACAGCATACCGTATGCAGAAAAATCATAGATTGTCCACATCAGTGAAGCTCTCATCTGAAAGTTCTGTTTCCTGGAAATATCATAGGTCGCGACGCCGATCTCCCACAGCTGTTTCAGCTCATCCACCAACGGCTATAAATATATATCGATATTCTTCGTCAGATTTTTGGGACCCGGTATGATAGCTGTCAAGAACATATAAGGAGTCTTCATACACATCCATGGTGGCAGATTGTAAGGGGTCAGAATGACCGGCCAGCAGGAGCATTGAGATCCCGACTGCCCGAAAGGGGCGAAGCCATCAGAACATAGCCCCAGACGTACATTTCTAGGCTCTGCAGCAAAATCTGGATGACGCAAATCGAAATATTTCTACGCCTCTCCATCCGAAGGATGTGACAATTCTCCATCGTCCTTTGTGCGTTCTTCGTTGTGCCACGTCATGTGTTTTGCTGTATTCTGAGACATATACATCCTCTGCAAGCGCTTCGTGATCGACAAGTAATGCATATACTTGTAAGGACGTCATTTTCTAGTTGACTTTCCTTTTCTCCTGACTGGCTTGTAACGATCCGCATTACAAAAGCTGCAACTTTCTATATCCTCGTTCTCCTTGTAGTACAACATGCAGCCGTTGCGACAATAATCTATCTTTTCGTACCCGTCCCAGTTGTCGGACCATCATCTTCGACTTGTAGAAGTTTTTTGGAAGCTCTTTTGATTCCTTCGGTAACACCTCCTTGATTAGTTGTATAATTCGATCATAGCAAGTTTATGGCAAGTTAAAATCGGACTTTATGTTCAACAACCGCATCGTCACTGACAGTACGGAATGTGGCTCACAACCAGGATATAAAAAAGTTTCAGCATCCTGAAACATATCATAGAACTCCTTCGCCTCGGGATTAGGATCCTCCGAATCAAAATTAGGCCCTGTCGCGTCGTACACCATATCTCGTGCAAGGTTCTGCAGGTCTCCATAATCAACAGAGCATTCGTGGTCTTCGACGACAAAATTCGTTGCAGCATTATTATCAAAAGCATAAGTAGCAGCATTGGCAACCTGTCTTTCCGTATATTGTTCACCTTGCGATGACCACAGGCCGTAATCACATACAAAACCCTTACGGGTCAATGATCTCTGACACTCACCACTTCTTCGTAACGTCTATTGCGACAATTACGACATGGACACTTGATTTTGTTACCGTCCATATACTGAGCTTTGCTAATGGCATACTTAAGAAACACTTCCACGCCTGCCTGAAAATCGTCACTCACACCTATTCTGCTCTCGTATTGTCGTTTGTACATCCATGTACGATCAACGAAATAACGATCCATCACAGATTGGATGTAAAAATCTGTATCGTAAGACAAACTAAACAGAATTAGTATATAATCATGTAACTGGTGGATCCGCTAGTATATAGGTCGGATGTACTTAGTATCGACCACATCAGACTAGTATTGGTCTATAGGTTTGGTATAGGCCGTATCAAATTGGTATTTACCTTAGCGAATTGGTATCATCCTATCCGATATGTATCGACCGTATAGCTAGGATTCGTACCGGCCTTATCGATCCGGTACGAATCCTAGCTATACGGCCGATACATATCGGATAGGACGATACCAATTCGCTAAGGTCAATACCATCCGATACCGATAGTGCGATACCGATACCGATAGTGCGATACCAATAGTTCGATACCGATACCGATAGTTCGAAACCGATACCGATAGTCCGATACTACCGATATCGCCGATATTGTCGATACCAATACTCATAGGAAAAGTCCGATACCGATTCCGATACCGATACTTTGAACCTTGATATATATATATATATATATATATATATATATATATATATATATATATATATAAAGCAATAGACTTTCTCATCCTATTTCTTAAACTAGGGTTTGTCACATTGCATTTTCTTTAAAGTATCGGCCGATATCGATCTGATACGGCCGATACCGATACGGTTTGGCATGTTCCGATCCGATACCGACCGATACCAAATATTGACCGATGCCGACATTGGGGGTCTTTGTTAGTTAGATATGACATATGTTAGAGTTATTTAGAAAATATATGTTGGTATCTACTAGTTAGTATATTGGGATAAGGATGCTAGAAGTATAAGATAGTCGGTTAGATGGTTAGTAATAAGTTAGTGTCTAGAATGAGGTTAGTAGATATAAGTTAGATAGCTTACATGTTAGATGGTAGTGTATTAGAGTGTGTGTTTTGATATGATAGCTTAGAGTTTAGATAGATATATATTGGATATGTATAGTATCTTAGTTTTAGAGATTAAGTTAGATATTCATATATTAGAGTTAAGATACTTGGTAACTTGAGATACCAAGTAGTATATTAGAATATATTGGGTTACCTTATTAGGGTAAGGTATTGGGTTACCGATATTGTGAACCTAGGTTGAAAGCATAATAAGGTTGTAAAAGCATGTAAAAGAATCCGATACTACCGATAATTATTTGTTTCCCAATACCAAAAAATTCGATACTCCGATCCGAAACTGCCGATACTACTGATATCGCCGATATCCTATTTCTTAAACTAGGGTTTGACATATTGCTGATACTACTTATTGTATTTGTACCCCACACTGCCCCACGCATGTAATGCCTGTGATTCGTATTACGTATTTGTGGAATACGTGTACGTATTTTATTCTGTATTGCTTAATTCCTGGCTTAGCTTTTCCTTTTTAGCTCAGTTTATTCTTGGCCCGGGGTTGGCTTGGTTCGGTTGGGATTGTTTTGGTTCATCATGAACCATGGACGAACCCCCTACCTACCACCACCTTTGGTATTTATTACCATTCTTCTTTCTTTCTCTTCATTACTCATCTTCTTCTTCCTCATTTACTTCCTTACCTACCAGAGAGAGAGAGAGAGAGGTCTAGGCAAGTGCAACTTGCTTCATGGAGGAACTCCAATTTTATTACTTTATTCTCTTTCTTACAGCATTTTAACTTACTTTAGTACTTGGCATTTTTACTTTCCATGGCTAGATTCTTGTAGATCTAAATTTACTTATTTTTGGAATTCTTGGGTTTTGATCTACTTAATCTTGTTATTTCCGAGTTTTGATGGTTCCATGTTGTAGAGCACTTCATTTTACCCCATTTTGACCTAAGGAAGTTCGAATTTGGGCTCCGGATGATAGAGTTATGCAGCTTGGAAGCCATGGCTTATGGTATACTTCTTCTCGGAAATTTGGAGAAGAAGCACAGTCTCGAGCCGCATGGTAGCACTTGACCGCATGAACATTCATGCGGCAAGTCAGTTTCTAACTGCATGCACTATTAACTGGACTTGACCGCATGACAAGTTCATGCGGCAAGTATTTAGTCTAGCCGCATGAGGCTTTTGTACTTTCAGCCGCATGGGGCCCTTCTTCCCGAACCGCATATGCACCCCTTGTTCTCAGCCGCATAGGCCTTGTTCCCCACTGCCGCATGGATTTCTAGCACTCCCGAGCCGCATGTACTTGATTGGTCAGCCAGCCGCATAGACCCATCCCCGCCAGCCGCATGAGTACCCTTTCCGCTGACCGCATGTGTCGTGCCTTTTTGGCCGCATGAGTCCAATTCATCTTAGCCGCATGAAACCTCCCTTTTTCCGCTTGCCGCATGGGAGCTAGTCCCACTCCCAGCTACATAGGTTCCTGCCCCTTCAGCCGCATGCGCAACCGTTCCCCGCTAGCCGCATGTGCCCCTACCCCGTGAGCAGCATGAGCTTTGGACCCTGAGCCGATTGAACCCGACTCCCTCCCCAGCCGCATGAGATCACTTCTTGGCCGCATATGCCTTAACCGCATGACTCTCCTATAGCCCTGTCTATTGATATTTTATTAGATATTTTACGCCCATTTTATACCTTATGCCTTTTGTCCTGAACTTGATAAATTACGAATTGATTGAAATGACAATTGTACATGACATGCTGTGACTAGTAACCTGACATGACATGATAGTGGCCCATCGTGGCGCACTCCTGACAAGTACACCTGACATGATATATCTTGATAAGCTGTTGCGACGGCTACCTGACATGACATGACCTGTAAAATTAATCCGGACACCGTGGACGATTGTGCTTGTACAACTAATCCAGTCCTGTCTTGCATCATGTCTAGGAAGGGACTCCTGAGTACCACGGTCAGGAGTACCTATTGAAATGGACTAAGGCTAATAACTAGATTAATACACTAGTCATAAAGAGATCTCCCAGCTACAGGCAATCCCGTTACCTGGGCACGCCTTGGGATCTGTAGCCTGCCGTCGAGTAGGGCACATTTCCAGCACACTGTCATGTGTTGCACCCTTCAAGCTACCTAAGGGTACATTCATTTCCTGGACGATGTACCCACCTGAATTCAACTCTAAATCTTTTAACCCGGGTAACCTGGATGGTCTGCAGGGCTTGTGGCTGTGGAGTAATCTCACTGTATCTTGTTAGTAATTAGGCCTGTGACAACCCTAGTTAGTTAAAGTATCAAGCCGTAATTCTTGCTTGGCCGTGAAATGATTGGATGGAGTCTAACCAGTCTAGTCTTGTCCTGATTCTGTTCCAGACTACTGTATGACCAGAATGCCTGTATTTATTTTACCGATAAATGATGAGAATCCAAGCTCTGTTCAGACGAAGGGTTACAACCCCGGTCCTTGTTTGGTTTACGGGTTGTAACCTAGTTATCTGAATAGTTCCATGGTTATCTCGTCGTATATCACCGTGATGTATTTTCTTATTTCTAGTTCTTACTTTTATTTATACTCTTGTGCTGATTGCTGGTTTTAGTTCCTAAGTGAAGCTTTTTTTGTGGCAATTGCTCTTTCTAGGATCTGACCCAGCTGGTTTTGTATGGCCAGATTTCGGAGCAGCCAGAGGATCTACCGCTTTTTCAGCCCGATGGTGAACACCAGGCGTAACCAGGGCAACGAGTGGGTTATTTTTGGCTCTCCCACTCTATTGTAAAAATATTCTTTTGAGGCATTTAGCCGACGAGCACCTGTTTAGCTCGATTGTAATTACTTACTGTCTGCCTACGGACTGTAACATGATTGACAAATCCTAGAGTTGATCATGTATGACTAAACTCTTGCTAGTCCTGACATTTTGTAACGATTAGCTTCATGATCAGCTGAATATGTAATGTTTGGGACGCCTTACTATTGTATATTTAATGATCATACATCTTGTAACTTTTACTTACGTGCTTGTGATTGAGACAATAGGCTTGTTCATGACCTTAAGAGACAGCTGGCTTGTAGTTAAACCCTCATGTATCTAGACAGCCGTGACCGTATAGCGAGATGGAATCCATTTCAATATACGTAGCTAGCTATGTCTGCCCCCGCTCTTCAGTATTCTGGTTCTGGGGCGTGACAGCGCACGCCACCCCCGCCGCCCCCCGCTGCCCCGGAGCGTGCTGCCCCCTGCCGCCCCGAGCACGCCAGCACCCCTCCCACCCCCCGCCGTCCCTCCCACCCACCGCCGCCCCCCCCAGTCCCGCACTGCCCCGCGCGAGCCACCCCCGCTGCCCCCCGCTGCCCCGGAGCGCGCTGCCCCCCGCCGCAGCCCCGCCCGCACGCGCCAGCACCCCTCCCACCACCCACCGCCCCTCCTACCCCCCGCCGCCCCACGCGCGCCACCCCCGCCGCCCCCCGCTGCCCCGGAGCGCGCTATCTCCCGCCGCCCGCCGCAACCCCGTGCGTGCCCGTCGTAGCCCCGCGCTGCCACGCGCGCGCCACCCCCGCAGTCTCCGCCGCCCCCGCAGCCAACGACGCCCCCGGCAGCCCACGACACCCACGACCACACAGAGAGAGAGATTACCTTTGGGAGAGAGAGAGGAGAGGTCGCCGATCACCGCCGCGGGAGAGAGAGAGAGAGGAGAGTGATGTCGTCGACCGCCGTGGGAGAGAGAGAGAGAGGAGAGAGAATGAAATTTGGAAGGAATGAAAAGTCCCTCCCGTCGTTTCAATTTAAACCTGGGCCCTTTATTTAGCGACGGACCAGCGACGGTTTCTATCCGTCGTAATGCCGTCGCTATTTTTGATACTTACCGACGGAATATCCGTCGCTACGTAGTCGAAGAATTGTCCCGCCATTTTGTCACGACCCGCTACCCAAATTATTGGACCGGGCCGAGTCATGTCCAGCCTACGCTTGAGATAAAGCGCAGTAAGCTGTTCTAGAGATAACAAGATAAGACTAAATGTGCTAACAGTTCTATAAGTAAATAAAAGTCATAAATGCTCTAAACACAAAAGTCGTCTCATATAGTAATAAGTCCAAGTACAAGTCTGCAATGTAAAACTGGATACATGTCCAGTTACAAAATACGTAGTCTAATACATGACTACACTAAATATCCCAAGCAACTACGCAAACTAGACGAGTTTTCCCGCTGGTACATCCTCGTAAGATAAAGCCTGGTCCTCGGCAGTATCTCCATAATATGGGTCACAGAGGAACTCCTCCTCAGTAAGAATACCTACAACGTTATCCTGTCAGGACGGGAGCAAGTACTGAATCTAACAAACATATAATACTGATCATGTGATGAAAAGAAATGACATATCATGTTTATCCAGTTTTTGTTACATTTTATCATGGCAATAATTTATTGTTTTTAAAGCTTGAAAACTGCAGTAGGTGAGTGATCGGTCAATAGGTAATCTGGATGTACTGTGGTACTTGTCAATTTTTTGAAGTGTACATACGTACCCTTAACGGCATCGGGGTATATCCATACGCAAATGCGGGATCAGACATACGGTAATGTTACATATAGAATGTAGCGGTGCTCGGTAAATACATACGGAGAAGGGGGTCATGATCACGTACATTACTAACAGTTTTCCCCTTAAACCCGTTGTTTAAACATGTGAGAGATATGAAAACTGTCCTAAACATGGCAGAGACTAAAAGTAATACAACATGTAAGGTTTTAACTTGCTACCCCAAGGATCAGCATTTAACATGGTTGGAAATTCACAGTTTATTGTTATAGCAGTATGTAAAGTTCGTAGAAAGTACTTGCCTCTAGCAAAGCAAAGCTGCGATAAAATGCTATAGATGCTTGGTAACTCGTCACTGTAGAAATAAATACATAAACTTAGTTTTTACACTAAGTCAAAACACTAAGACACTAATTGGTGCAACACGACTTGTGACTGGACACCTAGCCAAAATGATGACTTTAGCATAGAAGACCAATGTGGGGTGACACAATACTATAACTAACATACTAGGGTCTTTACACTAGTGTGGGGTGAGGTTCAATACGGCCATAACTCAAAATAACACAAAAAGTTGCAAGTCGTAATTATTTAATAAATAAATCAATTGAACATTGTGTTCCAATAATTTTTGGGATAGACAAAAAGCTCAATTTTACATAAAATAAAGTACCAAAATGATCCTTGTTAATTATAGGAATTTATTATAATTTTTCTGGAATTTATTAACCAGTACATGTATTTTATAAAAATCAGTTTTCATAAGTACACAGAAAGTGAGTTCTGGTTTCATATGCCAAAACAGTGGCAAAACTGTAAATTAAATACTGTAAAAATTATGATAAATTAGCTAAATTAACATAGTATCTAAATACTATTTTTTTCAGAATTTTAACAGTAATTAAAGTATTTTTAGAAATTCAAAAATAGCATGGTACACAATTGAAATTAAATAATTAATTATCTGCGTATTTTGTCCATGTACATAATTTGAACCAAAGTTCAAATACAGGACCCAAGGCCATGAATCAAGTCCAATATGACTTGTACAGGTCTTGAATGTATGAAAATACATTGGAGCCCAAAAACCCATGCTAGGCTTGGACACCAAATGGTTGCAGTAATAAAATACAGGATTTTAAATAATATTAATATATTTTCAAAATGGTAAAAATATACAAGTCACAAAATATGAAATAAAATAATCTTGTGAAATTTACATAATAATAATTTACACTAGGTAGAGTAAAATACATATATAAATATATAACAACAACATGTTATATATATACATATAAATATATAGATATTTATATATATATATATATATATATAATGGATATATATATACATATAATAAATATACATATATATATATATAATAGAAATAAAATATATGTACACATACAAATACTGTATACATATATATATAAAATAGTATATGTATATAATATATATATATATACATAAAGATATACATATATACATATATATAAATATATACCTATATTTACATATACACATATATATAATAAAATACTAATTATAAAATATATATACATATATACAATTACTGTATATATATACATATAACAGTATATATATATATAATATATATATAAATACATATACATATATACATATATATATATATATATATATATATATATATATATAAATACATATATATATAAATATACATATAAAATAAAAGAAAACAGAAAAGAAAAAGAAAATAAAAGAACGCAGCGCGGGGGGGGGGGGGGGGGGGTTCGAACTCGACCCACAGGGTCGGGTTCTCGGGTTCAGTCGGGCTGGCCAGGGGGTCAGCCCGCACTTTGTGTTAGGGTCAGGGTTTAGTTTAGTTATATTTAGGTTTTAGGTTAAAATATGTATAACCCGATAAATCAAACCCTGTGTCCTGACAGTTAGGGACACAGGAGTCGCGTGTCTTAGGCTAGCATGACACGCACGAGTCCAGTCTCACGTGTCCGAGCACTGGGCTAGGATCCTCATGTCCGGGCGAACCATATACGTGTGTACGAGACACGTACGACACGGTTATCACACTGCTACTTACGTGTCCGGCGAGCTGGGGGGGTTCGAGGGTTCTGGACGGCAGAGGAGGCAACGTCGCGGCAGCGCTTGGGTGGCGATCGACTCAGCTTGCTGCGGCAAACCGATGGGTGGTGGTGGATGGGGGTGATCGTCGTCGGGGAGATGGCTTTGGGGGTTAGCCGGAGTTAGGGTTACGGCTAGTTTAATTGGGGAAGAAATGGGCGGTGATGGTCGGAGATGGGTCGGGATGGTGGTGGTTGGGTCGGGGAGGGTGTAACTCCACTTTCCAGTTTTTCTTAAATAAAAATAAAAATTCATTTTCTATACTTATTATTAATTTGGAAACATTTTGAATGAATTAAATATTAGACAATTTTACAATTTGAAGTTGTTGTAACAACTTTTATATTATTTTCTTATTTTAAAAACTGTTTTTAAATACTTTATGTAATTATGAAAAGGAAGAGGGTTAAATTGTAAATTTTCCTATTAAAATTTAGTTGCGGGCAATTATGAAAAGGAGGAGGGGTTTTCTGTTAATGTGCCAGTAGCGGGGGGGCTAATTTGCAAAGTTGCCATTTATTTCGTTTTAAAACCAACGACGGTTGAGTGAGAGAGAGAGAGTGTGCGGCCATTTAATTTTCTCTCCACCGACTTCTCTCGAGCTCTCCACTCTTCTCGAGACTTCCGCTCTCGAGTCCTCCGCCGACCCCTCGGGTTCCCAGCTCCGTCGGCGACTTTGACGGCGACTCTGATGACGACGACCTTGATGATGACGGCGACCCTGAGCGGCGACTTCCATTCTGAGCGAGGCGACTTCCTCGATGGCGCTGGTGGTGGCTTCGGCGATGATGGCTTTAACGGCGGCGACTCTGGAAGCTTGGCAGTAACTCGAGCTCGGTGTCTCTTCGTCTTCATCTCGGCACGGGTTCCTTTCTCTTCGCGTGCTGTTGCTTCGTCTTCTTCCTGTCTTCTTCCTCGACGAGCTTTGGGCTTCGACTTCCAGAGGGTAAACCCTAACCCTAACCCTAACCCTAACCCTAATCTCTACTGTTGGTCAGATCTATGGCAGATCTATGGCCTAGACTCTGAGATCCTTTGATCGGTGACGAGATCTAGGGTTTAGCTGGGTTTGTGTGAGATCAATGATGTTCTCTTCTCTTCGAACAGTTCTAACTGTTCAGATCCGATGGATCTAGGGTTTCTGTGGTCCGATCTTGTAGATCGACCCTTGCATGCGGTTATTTTGGGTTGCATGTTAGATCTATGATGTTTCTTTAGTTGATTCTTCGGGAACGAGTTGATCTGTGGCTATGATGATCCTTTCTGTGGTTGTGATGTTATTTCTGTTGGTTTTTACTCCAGATCTGGTAGTGGTTCCAGATCTGATTGAGTGTGGGTTTTCGATGGTGTTTCCTGTGGAGGATCCAGTGGATCTGTTTCTTTTACTTGCATGCTGTCGGTTGGCCTAGACCTAACAAACCCAGTGGTGACTCTAGGGTTGCTCGGTTCGTTAAGTCAGGGATGGGTTTGTTTTTGGAATGTTTTCCTTATCCATTTCTGTGTGGATTTTTGGGAAAGATCTGATGTTCGGAATCCTTTCTTTTTGGACTGAGATCTTGTTCTAACACTCTCGTGTCTGACACTGCATGCATGCCATAATTTTGGGATATGATGTTTGGTTCCATTTTGCTGAACTGAGATCTCATAGTCAGACACTCTCGTGTTCGACACTGCATGCATATTTTATATATTTTAATTGATGATTTCTTCTTTCTCTTTTCTGTTATTTGTTGCTGGGGATCTTCTGACTGTTGGACCTCTGTCCCGACTGGACTGTGGCTGTACCTACCTGTTCGTATCCGATGTTCGTGTCGGATACGAAGTGGCGCGGACTCGTGGCTAGAACTTTGATGGACCTTGCTGTAGCCGTGTCCTCTTTCCCGTGTCCGACGTGCGTGTTGGACACCAAGGAGATGATGTGACTTGACCCTGACGTGACTGGCCTTGGATTGTGGGCCTGACCGGCGGTGGATTTTGGCAGTTTGCAGCTATTAATTGTTGGGCCGGTTGGTGTTTATTCAGGGGGCTTATTTGTATATTCTTTTGTGGGCTGTTAGTATGGGCTGGGCCATACTGAATGTGTTGTAATATTATTTAATTATAGCTGGATGACTGTAATTAATAATTGATGGGCTGGTTTGGCTGGGCTGTGTTGGGCCGGGCTTATATGTTGTAATAGTTATAGTTGGGCTGGTTAGATAGTCGGGTCTGAACTGATCCTTGGTATTGGGTTGACCGGGTGGCAGACTGTTGGGTAAGTGGGCCGAGTGGTTGTGGGCCAGCCATTGAACTTTGCCTTTGGGCAGGACTGTCTGTAGTTTATTTTTATAAATAATAAATGTTATTTTCCCATTTATTGTGAGTTGATGGAAACATCCTCTTAGAACCAATTTTATAACTAAAACAATTAGTTAACTTTTCTTTAATTACTACTGATTAGTAATGAATAATATCTTTACTTAAATAACTTTCTTTTAAATAATAAACCAAGTTTATAAAACAAACCACTTTTATATATATAAAAAGTTGCAATGCTAACTCTATATATATAATGAGTTTTTGAATTATAAACTTATAGAAACTCTTAGTGTTAAACACGTAAAACCAAGGGTTGTGTTTAGCATTTGATTTTCCCAAGAGAACAAGAAGTTAGTAATTAAACCTAGTGTAATGTAACTTGTGAACCTCCAAATAAGACTAACTTATTTGGGAAGAATCAAGATAAAGATTTAGTTCTCAACTTTAATTAACCTAGAAGCAACTAGCATAGTTTATTAACCAACTTGTACATCACTATTGTTAACAGGAGAACATCCAGCTAGATTGCCTACCATATTGCTGGAGCCAGGCAAGTACATTCTATGGTTTTGTTCAGTGCATTTTCCTTGTTCTTTATTGCTGACACACTGCGACACGTTCATGTTCTTTCTGGCTTGTTCTTTCATGTTCTTACTTGTATCTTGGGGTGGGGAAATACTCTAGATATGTGACTAAACCCGGTTACTTATTCATGATCTTTAGCTTAGGCCTCGCACAGTGCACGCGGGCCCTAAGCCGTACCATTACATGATCTTCCAGGATCCTTTCATGTTCTTTCATGATCTTACCCAAGCCGGTCACATATCTAAGTAGTATTTCAAACATATAAACACATGTTCAGGATATTGTTCTTACATTAGTTTCTCTTGATCCTGATCTTGATATTAGTCGTGATCTTTACTGCATCTTACATTGTCATGATCTTTCATGTATCTTTATAGCAGTAGTTCATGATCTTCATGTTCTTTACATACTTGTTCTTATCCTGTTCTTCCAGCATTTACTTTCCATATCATTATGTTATTGTTCATTACCTAGAACTGTGCTTTGCTCCGCTCCTGACTGGATATGTTATGATAGGTGAGATGGAGGCTTTATGTGACACATACTATGGACATGATACTGCTTTCCTTGAGCCAGCTGGAGCTGCTTGTGACTTAGAGGCTGCAGAAGCCTAGTTATCTTCCATTTAGTTGTCTTTCCTGCTTTTGAGACTTTAGTCAGACTTTACTTACATTTCTGGATGAATGTAATAATAAAATGCTTAGACATGTATTTGAATATTCTGGGATCGTTTATAGATATGCTGTGACATTACTTCTCATTTACTTGACTTGTTAGATTTTCCCTAGTTCTGGTACAGCTTACTTCGTCGTGTCTAACGACGAAGGCTGGGCGTGTCCGACTCATGTCCGATTATTCGGGAGCGGGTCGTGACATGTTTTTAGTGGTGGCCCATGCAGGTCCATCCTAATGGTACCTAGGACTTAGAGTACTATTGGGGGACTTGATTACACTAGGGAAACTTGATCACATCATAGGAAAATCGGGAAATAAGGGTATATCAGGTATATCAGGTGTATCAGGTATTTTAATATTCTATAAACACTTGTTGTATGTAGGTCTAGGTTATTTTAACAGTTTTCTGTTTTGCAGATAGTTCAAAAGCATGCAACACCAGAACTGTCAATTCACCTGCACTTGACGTTTCCGAACTTCCACTACCTTCTTTCACTCTACTATTCCCATGGGTAGTACGTAATTGACGGAGATGTCTGAAGAGTCCCTTGACAACCAGAGGAAGCAGGCCACCCTTTCCAAGTCAGACTTGTGGATACACTCTCCGAGCCAGGAAGGACTTCTGATTTCCAGACGCTCAGACACTTGGACTTTTCCGACACCGAGCGCATATCTTGCACCAGAGAGCCGATCGAGAACCTGGAGTTACCACTGAAGATCATCCAAGTTTCTGAGGACCCGACTTCTCTGAAGATTTGAGCCACCTGCCAGGAGATTCAGAATGTAGCACAGACAATAGGACACCACGGGAAACTGAAGCTCAGAAGGAACATAAAGATTTATGACAAAGGCAATAACTAGCTTGGATCCGCAAAATATCGTAACACTCAGTCAGCGTTTCTTCGATCGCACCACCAGTCGCATCATCAGGAGCAGATCTCAGCAGCCAGCACGCCAGCAGTCATATATTCCTACCAGAGCCCTGCACTTCAGCCTCAGCGGGAGATCCAGATTCAGATCCAGCCGACGATCATCTACAATTACTGCCACCTCTCGGGATGCCACTATGAAGAGTGCCGCAAAAGATAGTCTATGCTTGTTCTACGGATCGACTGCCCACCAAATCATGGATTGCTGAAGAACGTTGATCACATTGCCCGAGAACAAGCGCGAGGAGCATCAGACTACAGCAAAAGAGAACCACCTTTTCAGAATCAGCAACCACATGGAGTACTACCGCAGGGATCAACCTACGCCAGGACAATTGAAGGAGGTTAAAAAGATTTCCGTTCCGGAGGAATACTGAAGACAGACTAAAGACTGAAGATTTTTGCATGGTTGGAAAAACCATGTATCTTGATTAGCAGCCTAGTTTTTCTTAAATTTCTTTTAGCATCTAGACCATTTCTGGGAACTTCTTGTTTTCTATTTTGGAATCTTGGTTGGTATTCGAAACTTAACTCGAGATATTGTTTCCTATTCGTTGATTGGTACTCCTCCAATCCATTCTTCGTAACCTTGCTCTTTTCGAGATTCTACTCAGGAATTTTGTTTCTTATTCAGGACTAGTTACAATTTGTAAATTTTGTTTCTTTCCGAAGTTCAGTTTTCTATTTGGGGATAGTTGGAATTTGATTTTATTCAGTACTTGTTTCTATTCACCATTCAAGACATCGTTTGAAAACTTCGGTTTCGACCTGTTCCCTATGTGAGATTCGTTTCCTACGTGGCTTGTTTCTACTTGGAAATTATTCTGTTCACAACCTTGCTTCGATCTTGTTCCCTATTTGAAGTATCGCTTGTTTTATGGATATTGTTTTACTCACCCATTGATTCTTTTTCCTATTCATAACTTGATTCCATTCGAAAATTTAAGATCATGTTTCCTATTTCGAGACTTTGTTTTGTTCGTGATTTTGCCTCCCATCCAAGATTTACCGGACTTTGAATTTCAGTTCCTACTCGCGACTCGTTGAGACTGTGTTCCCTATTCCAAATCTTGTCTCCTCATTAAGATTTTCTATTCGAGAATTTGTTCCTTATTCACGACTTTGTTGATACTTGATTTTCTATTTTCCATTGTGTACTTTATTGGAGATTTCGTTTTCTATTCAAGTTTTCATTGTTATTCGAGATTTTATTGAAACTCGTTTCCAGTACGGGATTTTATTTCTTATTTTTGAAACTTGTTTCCTATCTGATACCTTGCTTCAGTTCGTCCTTCGAGACTCTGTTATCCTTTCGAGATAACGTCCCATATGTGGAATCTTGTTACCATTCCATACATCAGTTGATATTCTGTCATAATTTGAAACTTCGTCCTGTCTGAAATTTTAAACCTTCCTGGCTGTCCTTTTGTACTCACTGATTGGATCCCTTGTCGTTTCTTAGTAACTAATAAACCCTTGTATTCTAGTAGTCGGATAACCTCACCATTTCCGTGACTTGGACTATTGAAACTCATTTTTTGAATTCCTTGAAACTCTTTTGAAATTCCTAGGGATAAAGTCGAGAGGCTATTCGATGACCTACTGTGGCATGACAGTTGCGCGCTGCAGCCATTAGCTGGATTATGGAGACTGAGGGTTCACTGCAGCCAGTAGCGCACTGGCGAGGCAGGAACTCTAAGTTGAAGTGATTTCAGACCCATAGGTTTTCGAGGATTGTCGAGACTTGTCATATTCTTCATATCTTGATCTCTTGGGTTGTTTCGTCAATGATTGTTGGAAAATGGATAAGGTTGATAGAGTATTTGGAGATATATTGTTATTTGAGTCACAGAGCCGAAAGTCCACTGCAGTCAGATACATACTGGCGGGGTAGGGATTCTAAGCAAAGTGATTTCAGATACCAATATGTTCTTGGATATTCTGGAGACTATAATCCCTTTTCATATGATTATTGGTTTTCGAGAATCACACATCCTTGCAGGTTCACCCTGATTTGATACTGTATCTCCTGAGTATTTCGTACGTTCCTCAAATCAACCCTTGCTAATTACCTTTTAGTATTGTACCATTAGATCATTGATTTCCTCAAATTATACATTGCCAGATTTTGATTCCATACTTCGCTTGTGTCTTGTCTAAATTTTGATCTTAAATCATGTCTGTCTGACCATGATTTTCCTATCTTGTGCTAGCCCACTTGTGTTAAAACTATCAATTTTTGATCGTACTTAATAGTTGTGTCTTCATGATTTTTCTCCTCTGAGTTGTAATTGAAATTCCTTCCACTTCGTGACTATTTGATCCTTGACCTTTGTCAAAGCGTGATATCCCAAACTTCTTGTGTGTACTTGGACTCAAGGCTCAGAGCGTCATGGATCGACAAAAGCACTGGACGGACAATAACAGATGGTCACCGGAGTTCGCAGTTAGAAGCAAAGTGATCCTGAAGAATCTCGCCGACCAGAGGCACTATTCATTTTGGCAGAGGCAGAAAGTTCAGTCCGAGATTCAGCAGGCCTCTCGACGTGATGACGCGTATTGGCGAGGTGGCATATTGACTAGCGCTTCCAGCTAGCTTGGAGAGAGTGCACGACGTTTTCTACGTGTCCCAGCTTCGACGCTACATTCCAGATCCGAGTCATGTGGTGGACTATTCAGAGCTGGAGGTGGGCCCGAGCTTGACTTACGAGGAGCAGCCGGTAGAGATCTTGGACCGGAGAGTGAAACAGCTGAGGAACCAGACCATTCCGCTTGTCAGAGTCATGTGGAGGCACCACTCTCCGGGAGAGTCCACATGGGAGCGCGAGGACGAGATGCGAGAGCGCTATCCTTATCTCTTCACTTGATTGCCTCTTCATTTGGTTGCATCTTTTTTTTTGAGTATACTCCTTGATTGTATCTTGTCATTGGGAATTCAAATCAATAAATCAAATGAGTTGAGACCATATTTTTCTTTGCTTGGTAAATTTTGAATTTCGAGGACGAAATTTTTCTGAGGGGGGAAGAATTTGTAACTCCACTTTCCAGTTTTTCTTAAATAAAAATAAAAATTCATTTTCTATACTTATTATTAATTTGGAAACATTTTGAATGAATTAAATATTAGACAATTTTACAATTTGAAGTTGTTGTAACAACTTTTATATTATTTTCTTATTTTAAAAACTGTTTTTAAATACTTTATGTAATTATGAAAAGGAAGAGGGTTAAATTGTAAATTTTCCTATTAAAATTTAGTTGCGGGCAATTATGAAAAGGAGGAGGGGTTTTCTGTTAATGTGCCAGTAGCGGGGGGGCTAATTTGCAAAGTTGCCATTTATTTCGTTTTAAAACCAACGACGGTTGAGTGAGAGAGAGAGAGTGTGCGGCCATTTAATTTTCTCTCCACCGACTTCTCTCGAGCTCTCCACTCTTCTCGAGACTTCCGCTCTCGAGTCCTCCGCCGACCCCTCGGGTTCCCAGCTCCGTCGGCGACTTTGACGGCGACTCTGATGACGACGACCTTGATGATGACGGCGACCCTGAGCGGCGACTTCCATTCTGAGCGAGGCGACTTCCTCGATGGCGCTGGTGGTGGCTTCGGCGATGATGGCTTTAACGGCGGCGACTCTGGAAGCTTGGCAGTAACTCGAGCTCGGTGTCTCTTCGTCTTCTTCTCGGCACGGGTTCCTTTCTCTTCGCGTGCTGTTGCTTCGTCTTCTTCCTGTCTTCTTCCTCGACGAGCTTTGGGCTTCGACTTCCAGAGGGTAAACCCTAACCCTAACCCTAACCCTAACCCTAACCCTAATCTCTACTGTTGGTCAGATCTATGGCAGATCTATGGCCTAGACTCTGAGATCCTTTGATCGGTGACGAGATCTAGGGTTTAGCTGGGTTTGTGTGAGATCAATGATGTTCTCTTCTCTTCGAACAGTTCTAACTGTTCAGATCCGATGGATCTAGGGTTTCTGTGGTCCGATCTTGTAGATCGACCCTTGCATGCGGTTATTTTGGGTTGCATGTTAGATCTATGATGTTTCTTTAGTTGATTCTTCGGGAACGAGTTGATCTGTGGCTATGATGATCCTTTCTGTGGTTGTGATGTTATTTCTGTTGGTTTTTACTCCAGATCTGGTAGTGGTTCCAGATCTGATTGAGTGTGGGTTTTCGATGGTGTTTCCTGTGGAGGATCCAGTGGATCTGTTTCTTTTACTTGCATGCTGTCGGTTGGCCTAGACCTAACAAACCCAGTGGTGACTCTAGGGTTGCTCGGTTCGTTAAGTCAGGGATGGGTTTGTTTTTGGAATGTTTTCCTTATCCATTTCTGTGTGGATTTTTGGGGAAGATCTGATGTTCGGAATCCTTTCTTTTTGGACTGAGATCTTGTGTCTAACACTCTCGTGTCTGACACTGCATGCATGCCATAATTTTGGGATATGATGTTTGGTTCCATTTTGCTGAACTGAGATCTCATAGTCAGACACTCTCGTGTCCGACACTGCATGCATATTTTATATATTTTAATTGATGATTTCTTCTTTCTCTTTTCTGTTATTTGTTGCTGGGGATCTTCTGACTGTTGGACCTCTGTCCCGACTGGACTGTGGCTGTACCTACCTGTTCGTATCCGATGTTCGTGTCGGATACGAAGTGGCGCGGACTCGTGGCTAGAACTTTGATGGACCTTGCTGTAGCCGTGTCCTCTTTCCCGTGTCCGACGTGCGTGTTGGACACCAAGGAGATGATGTGACTTGACCCTGACGTGACTGGCCTTGGATTGTGGGCCTGACCGGCGGTGGATTTTGGCAGTTTGCAGCTATTAATTGTTGGGCCGGTTGGTGTTTATTCAGGGGGCTTATTTGTATATTCTTTTGTGGGCTGTTAGTATGGGCTGGGCCATACTGAATGTGTTGTAATATTATTTAATTATAGCTGGATGACTGTAATTAATAATTGATGGGCTGGTTTGGCTGGGCTGTGTTGGGCCGGGCTTATATGCTGTAATAGTTATAGTTGGGCTGGTTAGATAGTCGGGTCTGAACTGATCCTTGGTATTGGGTTGACCGGGTGGCAGACTGTTGGGTAAGTGGGCCGAGTGGTTGTGGGCCAGCCATTGAACTTTGCCTTTGGGCAGGACTGTCTGTAGTTTATTTTTATAAATAATAAATGTTATTTTCCCATTTATTGTGAGTTGATGGAAACATCCTCTTAGAACCAATTTTATAACTAAAACAATTAGTTAACTTTTCTTTAATTACTACTGATTAGTAATGAATAATATCTTTACTTAAATAACTTTCTTTTAAATAATAAACCAAGTTTATAAAACAAACCACTTTTATATATATAAAAAGTTGCAATGCTAACTCTATATATATAATGAGTTTTTGAATTATAAACTTATAGAAACTCTTAGTGTTAAACACGTAAAACCAAGGGTTGTGTTTAGCATTTGATTTTCCCAAGAGAACAAGAAGTTAGTAATTAAACCTAGTGTAATGTAACTTGTGAACCTCCAAATAAGACTAACTTATTTGGGAAGAATCAAGATAAAGATTTAGTTCTCAACTTTAATTAACCTAGAAGCAACTAGCATAGTTTATTAACCAACTTGTACATCACTATTGTTAACAGGAGAACATCCAGCTAGATTGCCTACCATATTGCTGGAGCCAGGCAAGTACATTCTATGGTTTTGTTCAGTGCATTTTCCTTGTTCTTTATTGCTGACACACTGCGACACGTTCATGTTCTTTCTGGCTTGTTCTTTCATGTTCTTACTTGTATCTTGGGGTGGGGAAATACTCTAGATATGTGACTAAACCCGGTTACTTATTCATGATCTTTAGCTTAGGCCTCGCACAGTGCACGCGGGCCCTAAGCCGTACCATTACATGATCTTCCAGGATCCTTTCATGTTCTTTCATGATCTTACCCAAGCCGGTCACATATCTAAGTAGTATTTCAAACATATAAACACATGTTCAGGATATTGTTCTTACATTAGTTTCTCTTGATCCTGATCTTGATATTAGTCGTGATCTTTACTGCATCTTACATTGTCATGATCTTTCATGTATCTTTATAGCAGTAGTTCATGATCTTCATGTTCTTTACATACTTGTTCTTATCCTGTTCTTCCAGCATTTACTTTCCATATCATTATGTTATTGTTCATTACCTAGAACTGTGCTTTGCTCCGCTCCTGACTGGATATGTTATGATAGGTGAGATGGAGGCTTTATGTGACACATACTATGGACATGATACTGCTTTCCTTGAGCCAGCTGGAGCTGCTTGTGACTTAGAGGCTGCAGAAGCCTAGTTATCTTCCATTTAGTTGTCTTTCCTGCTTTTGAGACTTTAGTCAGACTTTAGTTACATTTCTGGATGAATGTAATAATAAAATGCTTAGACATGTATTTGAATATTCTGGGATCGTTTATAGATATGCTGTGACATTACTTCTCATTTACTTGACTTGTTAGATTTTCCCTAGTTCTGGTACAGCTTACTTCGTCGTGTCTAACGACGAAGGCTGGGCGTGTCCGACTCATGTCCGATTATTCGGGAGCGGGTCGTGACAGAGGGTGTGGGGGTTCTTTTATAGGGGTGAGAGGTCGGTCGAAGGTCGGTTGGGCGGCCGGAAAACACGGGTCAGCTGGCCGGTCGTCGGTCGTCGGGGGTGGGTAGATTTAGGTTTTGCATTAGGGTCCCTAGGATTTTAGGTATTGCAAATAGGTCCCCAATATGACTGAATACAAATAGTAATTTGCATTAGTTAATTACAAACTAATACTGAAACAATTCTAAATATTACAAACTACTATTATAATATTTCAATAAATTACAAAACTATATTAAAATATTTTAATAATTTGCAAAATGGTATTTTAGTTATTAAAACTCATTTAAAAATTATTTAAAAATTGTAGAAAAATTCCTAAAATTATATTAAAATATTTTAAGGCTAAATATGATATTATAAATTAATTAACACTACTTAAATCGAAATTGAAAAAATCAGGGGCTGACAAGTCTTCCTCCTTGAAAAATTTCGTCCTCGAAATTCACAAGGATTGAAGACCCTACAATTTTCTAAAATAGCAAGCAATGCAACAAATGACTAAGGCTACGATCGAAACTAACCTCTAAGGTATCAAGCGGGAACGGGTGGTTCCCTTGCAGCGGTTGGATCGAACAAGTAAGGGTATCTCTCCCTCATGTCCGACTCCCTCTCCCAAGTAGATTCACCCGGAGAGTGACGGCTCCAAGCTACTCGTACTAAGGGTATAACCTTGTTCCTCAACCTCTTTTTCCTCCTGTCTAATATCTCCACTGGCTGCTCAGTAACTGTAAGGCTGGGTCCGACCTCCAACTCTGAATGATCTAGCACATGACTGGGGTCCGGAACATATCTCCTCAGCTGAGATACGTGAAAGACATCGTGAACTCCTGCTAGGTTGGGTGGAAGTGCAACCCTGTAAGCTACCTCTCCAATCCTGCCAAGTATCTCAAACGGCCCGATGTATCTGGGGCTCAGCTTCCCTCCTCGTCCGAACCGGATCGTCCCTCTAGTAGGTGATATCTTCACTAGTACCATATCACCGTCTGCGAACTCCATCGGTCTGCGACTAGCATCAGCCCAGTATTTTTGCCTGTCCTGAGCTACTCTGAGCCTGTCTCTGATCATCCCGACCTTCTCTGCTGCATCCGTGATCATCTCTGGCCCAAGCATAACTCTGTTCCCAACATCATCTCAAAAGAGCGGTGTACGACATCATCGTCCATATAGCGCCTCGAAAGGAGACATACCGATACTGGCTTGGTAGCTGTTGTTGTATGAAAACTCTACCAAGTGCAGATGGCTCTTCCATGATCCTCCAAAGTCCAGTACGCAGGTCCTCAGCATATCCTCCAGTGTCTGTATCGTCCTCTCGAACTACCCATCTGTCTGCGGGTGGTACGCCGTACTGAACTTGAGCCTACTGCCCAACTCCTCCTGCAAGCTCCTCCAGTAGTGAGATGTGAATCTGCTGTCTCTGTCCGACACGATGCTCACTGGCACTCCGTGTAGGCGAACTATCTGCTGCATGTATAGCTCTGCCAACTTTTCGGTGAAATGCCCCACCTTGAAGGGTATGAAGTGCGCACACTTCGTCAGCCTGTCCACGATGACCCAAATGGCATCCTTCTCTCCTTGGGAACGAGGAAGCCCTGAGACGAAGTCCATCATAATGTGTTCCCACTTCCACTCGGGAATAGGTAACGGCTGTAACAGACCAGCTGACCTCTGGCGCTCCGCCTTGACCTGCTGGCAAACTAGGCATCTCGAAATAAAACGTGATACATCTCTCTTCATCCCGTGCCACCAAAAATGTTTCCGCAAGTCACGGTACATCTTGTTAGCACCAGGATGAATAGAATATCTCGATCGGTGTGCCTCCTGCAAGACTGCCTCTACCAGCTCTTCCTTCGGCACGCACAATCGGCTGCCATGTCTCAAGGATCCATCATTTGCTACAGTGAAGTCATCCAGCAATCCAGCTAAAGCCTGGGCTCTAAGTCTGCGAAGGCTCTCATCTGTAGTCTGTGCCTTCCTGATCTGCTCCATCAAACCTGACTGAATGTCAAGCGCCATCATCTGTATCACTGATCCTGGCCGAACTAGCTCGATACCGAGCTTCTCCAGATCTTCCCGCAAATGCCGATCTATCATCAGATACCATACCATCGGATGCCTGCTCAGCGCATCCGCCACCACATTTGCCTTCCCGAGGTGATACTGTAAATCGATGTCGAAGTCTTTCATCAACTCCAACCATCGTCTTTGCCTCATGTTCAGCTCTTTCTGCGTGAACACATACTTCAAGCTTTGTGGTCAGTAAAGATTTTCACACGCTCTCCGTATAAGTAATGTTTCCATAACTTGAGTGCAAAGATCACCGCAGCTAAATCTAGGTCATGGGTAGGATAGTTCCGCTCGTGAGTCTGTAATTGCCTAGATGCATAAGCAATCACTTTCCTATGTTGCTGTATGACACATCCTAGCCCCTTTCCTGAAGCATCGCTGTAAATGGTGAAACCTCCAGAACCTGAAGGTAAAGTCAGAACTGGAGCGGTCGTCAGCCTCCTCTTCAGCTCCTCAAACGCTGCCTGGTAGTCCTCTGACCAAATGTACTCTGCGTCCTTCCGCGTCAGCTTCGTCATGGGTTCAGCTATCCTAGCAAAGTCCTGGACGAACTTTCTATAATAGCCTGCTAAACCCAGAAAGCTCCTGATATCTGAAACTGACGTCGGAGCCTTCCATGTCTCAACTGCAGCAATCTTCCTGGGATCCACCGAGATTCCCTCTCCAGTAACTACATGGCCGAGAAACTCCACTCGGTCTAAAAAGAACTCGTACTTCGACAATTTGGCAAACAACCTCTCCTGCCTCAGAATTCCGAAAACTGTCCGTAAGTGCTCTGCATGCTCCTCCGGCGTCTTCGAGTATATCAGGATGTCGTCGATGAACACTACGACGAACTTATCCAGATACTGGTGGAATGTCTTATTCATCAAATTCATAAAGACAGCTGGCGCATTTGTGAGACCAAATAGCATCACCAGAAACTCGTACTGCCCGTACTTCGTGTTGAACGCCGTCTTCTGGATGTCTGCTGCCCTGACCTTCACCTGGTGGTACCCGGATCTCAAGTCTATCCTGGAAAACACCTTCGCCCCACTCAACTGGTCGAATAAATCATCTATCATGGGCAGAGGATATTTGTTCTTAATTGTGATGGCATTCAAGGCCCGGTAGTCAATACACAACCGAATCGTACCATCCTTCTTAGGCACAAAGAGCACTGGCGCTCCCCATGGAGAAGCACTAGATCGAATGAAATCCTTTTTCAATAGGTCATCAATCTGCTCTTTCATCTCTACGGCCTCCTTGGGGTTCACTCTATAGCAAGCCCGTGATACTGGTGATAAACCCGGTACTAAATTTATAGTGAACTCCACTTCTCTGTCAGGCGGAAGTCCTGGAAGATCCTCTGGGAATACATCCATAAACTCCCTAATGATAGGGTGTGGCGGTGCTACGTCCCCAACTGTCGCACAACAGTTCGGCTCTAGGCTGATCTCCGGCCCTGTCCTCTTGACTCGGAATGGTGCTGTGCCTGGGGGACTGAACAGAATACTACCCTCATGACAGTCTATAACTGCATGGGCATAGCTAAACCAGTCCATCCCCAATATGATATCATAACCGGAGAGTGGCATCACAAAGAATCGTCCCTCAAACTCTCTCCCAGCTATAGTAATCGAGCATCTATAGATAGCTCTAATGGGCACTAGTCCTCCTTCCGTCATTACTCTACTAATCTCCGCAGTAGGTGTAGATATTAAGTGGTGTTCATGCATAAACTCTAATGACAGGAAGCTATGAGATGCACCAGAATCAAACAAGCATAGAGCTAGAAAAGTATGCAAATAAACATGACCTGTGATGACGTCAGCTAAATAATCTGGCTCTGAAATCTGCTCCGGCTCCGGCTCAAGAGCTAGACTATACGCCTTCCCTTGAGGTCCCTTCTGCTGCTGCAGATGTTGCCCAAACCTCTGCTGCTGAGTCGGAAGCGGCCCTCTAGTCTTCACTACCGGGCACTCTCGAAGCTGATGGGTGGGAGACCCACAAGCTAAGCACTGCCCCAACTTCTTCCTACAGATGGAAACGTCGTGGCCTGGCCTCTTACAGTATACACACAAAGCTCCCTTCTGCTGCTGCCGGGGTCCCGGGGCTCTAACTGGCAGGGTCGGGTGATGTAGGAGGACGATATGTCTGCTGGTGCGGCATCGGTGCTTTCTGCTGGAAAGCCTGACGCTTGGACAGTCCCTCGGGGTGTACAGAAGCCGGCCTCTTGCAAGACAGAAGGCGCTCCTCAATGCTCCGGGCCAACTCTAGGCTCTGGTAGTAGTCAGTCGTACCGTTCGCCAATATAAGAATGCCAATGTCTGGAACTAGACCATGGCAAAACCTACGGGTCATCTCCTCTGGGTCTGCAACCAGACGAGGAGCGAAACGGCTCATGCGACTAAACTCTGCCGCATATTCGTCGACAGAACGGTTCCCCTGCTGGATGTTCTGGAATCGTAGCCCCATGGCTACTCTAACGGTGGTCGAGAAGAATTTCTTCTTGAACTGGGTCTTGAACTGATCCCAAGTGGCCCTCCCTCTCGCAAATAACGGCTCATTCCGGAACCAAACTCCTGCCAAATCTATCAGCAGAAATCCCGCTGCCTCGACCTGGAGGTCACCCGACATCCTAACTCCAAGAAGCTTCCTCTCTACCGAGTCTAGCCAGTCATCTGCTACTACTATGCCCTCAGTCCCTGAGAACTCCTTGGGGTTCAGACCCATGAAGTCCTTGATCGTCCCCGCTCTCTGCCGTGGCTCTACAGGTGGTGGGACCACGGTACGTTCCTCAGAACGCTCCATGCTCTGGCGGAGTAGGGTAGTCTGTTCCTGATGGGTTGTTAGGAACCCCTGGATCAGAGTGAGCAGTTGGTTCCCGTCGAGTGTGACGGAAGCCTGGGTAGGTATAGTGATAGGGGGTGGTGGAAGTATCGAGTCCTGCTGGGACTGTGATGTGGAAGGTGGTAGAGGCATCTGGGTTTGTAGATTTGTGGAGTGGAGGAGTATGGTAGGTGGAGGTGGAGGTGTATCAGTCAACTGGTCAGCTGACTGGATTGGGAGTGTGCCATTCTCAGGTGTGACATACTGGGATGAACGAGTAAGCACCATCTAATTACAATAAAAAGGGCTTATAAGGACTCTTTAAAGCAAAACAATCATAGACAAGAAAATCTAATTATAATAGCAAGCATGTGATGTATTTCCTATGTTGCAATCCTAGTATTCCTCTAGGTGTTCTAAGCGCCATTCCTAATGTTGTCTAATTACCTTAAGTTCCTAATTACCGGCATGCTTGGTACAATAACGTAACCAAACAACTTAAGTCAGGACCTGCATGGGCCACCACTAAAAATATGTCACGACCCGCTACCCAAATTGTTGGGCCGGGCCGAGTCATGTCCAGCCTACGCTTGAGATAATACGCAGTAAGCTGTTCTAGAGATAACAAGATAAGACTAAATGTGCTAACAGTTCTATAAGTAAATAAAAGTCATAAATGCTCCAAACACAAAAGTCATCTCATATAGTAATAAGTCCAAGTACAAGTCTGCAATGTAAAACTGGATACATGTCCAATTATAAAATACGTAGTCTAATACATGACTACACTAAATATCCCAAGCAACTACGCAAACTAGACGAGTTTTCCCGCAGGTACATCCTCGTAAGATAAAGCCTGGTCCTCGGCAGTATCTCCATAATATGGGTCACAGAGCAACTCCTCCTCAGTAAGAATACCTACAACGTTATCCTGTCAGGACGGGAGCAAGTACTGAATCTAACAAACATATAATACTGATCATGTGATGAAAAGAAATGACATATCATGTTTATCCAGTTTTTGTTACATTTTATCATGGCAATAATTTATTGTTTTTAAAACTTAAAAACTGCAGTAGGTGAGTGATCGATCAATAGGTAATCAGGATGTACTGTGGTACATGTCAATTTTCTGAAGCGTACATACGTACCCTTAACGGTATCGGCGTATATTCATACGCAAACGCGGGATCAGACATACGGCAAGGTTACATATAGAATGTAGCGGTGCTCGGTAAATACATACGGAGAAGGGGATCATGATCACGTACACTACTAACAGTTTTCCCCTTAAACCCATTGTTTAAATATGTGAGAGATATAAAAATTGTCCTAAACATGGCAAAGACTAAAAGTAATACAACATGTAAGGTTTTAACTTGCTACCCCAAGGATCAGCATTTAACATGGTTGGAAATTCACAGTTTATTGTTATAGCAGTATGTAAAGTTCGTAGAAAGTACTTGCCTCTAGCAAAGCAAAGCTGCGATAAAATGCTATAGATGCTTGGTAACTCGTCACTGTAGAAATAAATACATAAACTTAGTTTTTACACTAAGCTAAAATACTAAGACACTAATTGGTGCAACACGACTTGTGACTGGACACCTAGCCAAAATGATGACTTTAGTATAGAAGACCAATGTGGGATGACACAATACTATAACTAACATATTAGGGTCTTTACACTAGTGTGGGGTGAGGTTCAATACGGCCATAACTCAAAATAACACAAAAAGTTGCAAGTCGTAATTATTCAATAAATAAATCAATTGAACATTGTGTTCCAACAATTTTTGGGATAGACAAAAAGCTCAATTTACATAAAATAAAGTACCAAAATGATCCTTGTTAATTATAGGAATTTATTATAATTTTCTGGAATTTATTAACCAGTACATGTATTTTATAAAAATCAGTTTTCATAAGTACATAGAAAGTGAGTTCTGGTTTCATATGCCAAAACAGTGGCAAAACTGTAAATTAAATACTATAAAAATTATGATAAATTAGCTAAATTAACATAGTACCTAAATACTATTTTTCCAGAATTTTAACAGTAATTAAAGTATTTTTAGAAATTCAAAAACAGCATGGTACACAATTGAAATTAAATAATTAATTATCTGCGTATTTTGTCCATTTACATAATTTGAACCAAAGTTCAAATACAGGACCCAAGGCCATGAATCAAGTCCAATATGACTTGTACAGGTCTTGAATGTGTGAAAACACATTGGAGCCCAAAAATCCGTGCTAGGCTTGGACACCAAATGGTTGTAGTAATAAAATACAGGATTTTAAATAATATTAATATATTTTCAAAATGGTAAAAATATACAAGTCACAAAATATGAAATAAAATAATCTTGTGAAATTTACATAATAATAATTTACACTAGGTAGAGTAAAATACATATATAAATATATAACAACAACATGTTATATATATATATATATATATATATATATATATATATATATATATATATATATATATATATATATATATATATATATATATATATATATAATGGATATATATATATATACATATAATAAATATACATATATATATATATATATATATATATATATATATATATATATATATATATATATATATATATATATATATATATATATATATATATATATATAATAGAAATAAAATATATGTACACATACAAATACTGTATACATATATATATAAAATAGTATATGTATATAATATATATATATATACATAAAGATATACATATATACATATATATAAATATATACCTATATTTACATATACACATATATAATAAAATACTAATTATAAAATATATATACATATATACAATTACTGTATATATGTACATATAACAGTATATATATATAAAATATATATATACAAAAATACATATACATATATACACACATATATATATATATATATATATATATATATATATATATATATATATATATATATATATATATATATATATATATATATATATATAAAGGGAGCAGATCAAAAGCCCCCCTTAGAAAGCCCCCCAAAAAACCCCCTCACTCTAATTCGTAATATTAATGTTAATATTAATGTTAATATTAATGTTAATGTTAATATTAATATTAATTTTTTTAATTTTTTTAATATTAATGTTAATGTTAATGTTAATATTAATGTTAATGTTAATGTTAATGTTAATATTAATTTTAATGTTAAGTTTAATGTTAATTTTAGTATTTAATGTTAATATTAACATTAATATTAATATTAACATTAATATTAACATTAATATTAACATTAAATTACGGATTAGAGTGAGGGAGTTTTTGGGGGGCTTTCTAAGGGGGGCTTTTGATCCGCTTCCATATATAAATACATATATATATAAATATACATATAAAATAAAAGAAAACAGAAAAGAAAAAGAAAATAAAAGAACACAGCGCGGGGGGGGGGGGGGGGGGTTTCAAACTCGGCCCACAGGGTCGGGTTCTCGGGTTCAGTCGGGCTGGCCAGGGGGTCAGCCCGCACTTTGTGTTAGGGTCAGGGTTTAGTTTAGTTATATTTAGGTTTTAGGTTAAAATATGTATAACCCGATAAATCAAACCCTGTGTCCTGATAGTTAGGGACACAGGAGTCGCGTGTCTTAGGCTAGCACGACACGCACGAGTCTAGTCTCGCGTATCCGAGCACTGGGCTAGGATCCTCGTGTCCGGGCGAACCATATACGTGTGTACGAGACACGTACGACACGGTTATTACACTGCTACTTACGTGTCCGGCGAGCTGGAGGGTTCGAGGGTTCTGGACGGCGGAGGAGGCAACGTCGCGACGGCGCTTGGGTGGCGATCGACTCAGCTTGCTGCGGCGAACCGATGGGTGGTGGTGGATGGGGGTGATCGTCGTCAGGGAGGTGGCTTTGGGGGTTAGCCGGAGTTAGGGTTACGGCTAGTTTAATTGGGGAAGAAATGGGCGGTGATGGTCGGAGATGGGTCGGGGCGGTGGTGGTTGGGTCGGGGAGGGTGTGGGGGTTCTTTTATAGGGGTGAGAGGTCGATCGAAGGTCGGTTGGGCAGCCGGAAAATGCGGGTCAGCTGGCCGGTCGTCGGTCATCGGGGGTGGGTAGATTTAGGTTTTGCATTAGGGTCCCTAGGATTTTAGGTATTGTAAATAGGTCCCCAATATGACTGAATGCAAATAGTAATTTGTATTCCGCATTAAAAACAATTAGTTAATTACAAACTAATACTGAAACAATTCTAAATATTACAAACTACTATTATAACATTTCAATAAATTACAAAACTATATTAAAACATTTTAATAATTTGCAAAATGGTATTTTAGTTATTAAAACTCATTTAAAATTATTTAAAAATTGTAGAAAATTTCCTAAAATCATATTAAAATATTTTAAGGCTAAATATGACATTAGAAATTAATTAACACTACTTAAATCAAAATTGAAAAAATCAGGGGCTGACACGTTTCTCTCAACAATTTCCGCCAAATAATCGACTGCATGGCGACGACTACTTATCCGTCGCTATATCTCCGACGCCCTAGCGACGGATGAGCGACCTTTTTTCTTCCTTAAAATAAAATAAAAATTGTATCGACTTGTCGTCGGTACTCCGTCGGCTATTTGTCACAAATCCGTCGCTAATGCCGACGGAAATTATCCGTCGCTAATGTGTCGTCGCTAATTTACTGTATTTTGGTAGTGTAAGTACTAAAGTGGGTTAGAAACACATGAGGAAGATAATGGAACAATAAAAATAGACTTCCTCCATGAAGCAAGATGCACTTGCCTAAACCTTCCACTCTCTCAGGTTGGTGAAGAAGTAATGGTGGGGAAGAAGAAGAATAAATGAGGAGAAAGAAAAGAGTGGGGGTTATTAAATGGTGATGGTGGTGGTAGGTAGGTGGGTTGGTTCTCCAACAAAATCGAACCAAGCCAACAAGCCGAACCGAACCAAGATGAACCAAGAAAAGAAATGTCAAAACAAATCAAGCAGGAAGACATACAATACGAGTCTAAATACGTACACGTATAACGAAATACGTAATACGAACCACAGACATTACAACTCTACCCACCTTAAAAGAATTTCGTTCTCGAAATTTAATCAAGAGGATAGAGAGGCAAGGACAAGCTATACTAAGCAATCAATCAAACAATCAATCATGCAAGCAAGAAATTTGAAGGCATGAGGAAGAGGGAAAACATCCTGCTAGAAACCTCTTTGCTGGTTCTGAATCCGAGCTGGGGTCAGGGCATATTGCTGGGGTCTCTGCTGCTGGAAGACTTGGGTCTGAGGTGGCAATGGCCTCGGAGGCTGGTACTGCTGCTGGACCGGTACTGGGGCTGGTCCCCTAACTGATGAACTGGTCATGGCTGGTGATGAGGTACCGGCTCTATTCGGACAGGACCCTATCTTATGATCCGGTGCCCCACAAGCCAAGCACAATCCCTGTGCTCTGCGATACTCGGATACCACATGTCCTAGATTCCCACAATGAGTGCAGCCCTTTGCGGAAGACTGCTTCTGCTTCTGTTGCTGAGGGGACGTCGGAGTCGTATGCTGAACCGACGTAACCGAATCCATCCTTCGGAGAACTCAAATAGTCAAAGCCCTAGCTGTCGGGGCTGGTGCTGAAGACAGATTCATCTGGCTGTGGGATCGCTTCCGACCTCCGGTCCTATCCACGATCCTTTGGAAGGTATACTCATGCCTCCTAGCTGCCCTCAATACCGCATCAAAAGTTTGATGCTCAAACTGCTCCACCGCCAGCAAAATCTCTAGGTGGAGTCCCTGCTGAAACTGCTGGGCTCTATCGAACTCGGTCGCCATCAAGGTGGGAGCAAACCGACTAAGCCTGAAAAACTCGACCGCATATCCATCGACCGTCCTGCCCATCTGCTTCAAATTGGTGAACTTGGTCTGTAGATCGTACCGAGCTACAGCATCGAAGTACTTGGTCTGGAATCTCTCACGAAATACTGTCCAAGCAATAGGTGCCAATAATCCGACGGCCTGCGCCGCCCACCAGCTGTGGACAAGATCTAATAGCTGCAGGCGCACCACGGCCACCTTCTCATTCTCGGACGTCTTCGCCGCTTCTAGAATAACCTCAGTGTCCTGAAGCCATGCATCAGCAGCAATAGAATCTTCGCTGCCGTCGAAGAAGTGAGGGTTCAAGCGCTTGAAGCTGTTGGCCGTGCTGTTACCCTGATGACCTCCTCTGGTCAGAACATCTTCCACTGCCTGGTGTAAGGCATTTCCTCTACGATCCTGGGAAGCTAACAATGTTCTGATGAGACCTACCAAAGTGCCATCATCAAGCTCTGTAGGCTGGACGGGTTGAACTGGTGGCTCTGGATCCCCAGTAGGCATGACTCTGGAGGCTACTCCTGAATGCTGGACTTGATCTCCTGGTTGCTGCCGGTCCACGGGAGGTGCTCCGCCTTGCTGATCGGCAGGTCCAGGAATAATGCCGCTGAAGAAGACGACATAGAGAACAATAAGGAAGGACCACGACAGATTAACGATACAAGCATGTGATCAGGTCGAGAATCTCAGGGATGAGAAGATACGGACAGAGATCAAGGACGAGTACTGATTGAGACATCTATTTGGTAAACCCTCACATATCTTGATTTACAAGACCTGCATAGGCCACCACTTAAACCATGTCACGCCCCAGAACCAGAATACTGGAGAGCGGGGACGAACATAGCCAGCTATGTATATTGGAATGGGATCTACCCTACTATACGGTCACGGCTGTCTAGATATATGAGGGTTTAACTACAAGCCATCAGTCTCTTAAGGTCAAGAATAAGCCTAGTGTCTCAATCATAAGCAAGCAAGTAAAGTTACAAGATGTAAGATCACCAAATATACAATAGTAAGGCGTCCCAAACATTACATATTCAGCTGATCATGAAACTAGTCGTTACAAAATGTGAGGACTGGCAAGAGTTTCAGTCATACATGATCAACCCTAGGATCTGTCAATCATGTTACAGCCCGTAGGCAGACAGTAATAAGGTATGTAATACGAGCTAACAGGTGCTCGCCGGCTAAACGTCTCAAAAGAATAATTTTACAATAAAGTGGGAGGACAAAAGAAACCTACTCGTTGCCAGGGTTACGCCTGGTGGTCACCATCTGGCTGAAAGTCAGGTAGATCCTCTGGAGCTGCTCCAAAATCTGGCCATACAAAACCAGCTGGGTCAGATCCCAGAAAAGAGCAAGTACCACAAAGGAGGCTTCACTTAGGAACTAAAATCAGCAATTAGCACAAAACATAATTACATAGTAAAAGACAGTAATTAAGAAAAAGCATGACAGGTGATATACGATGAGATAACCATGGGACTATTCAGATAACCAGGTTACAACCCGTAAACCAAACAAGGACCGGGGTTGTAACCCTTCGTCTGAACAGAACTTGGTTTCTCCCACCATTTATCGATAAAATAAAGCACAAGCATTCAGGTCATGTTACAATCTTGTACAGGATCAAGACAAGTCTAGGCTGATTAAACTCCATCCAACATTTCACGGCCAAGCAATAAGTACGGCTTGATACTTTAACTAACTAGAGTTATCACAGGCCTATTTACTAGCAAGATGCAGCGAGATTCTTCCACAGCCATAAGCCCTGCAGACCATCCAGGCTATCCGGACGCAATTAGGGGTTGAATTCAAGTGGGTACATCGTCCAGGAAACGCATGTACCCTTAGGTGACTTAGAGGGTGCAACACATGACAGTGTACTGGAAATGTGCCCTACTCGACGGCAGGCTACAGATCCCAAGTGGGGCACCCAGATAACGGGATTGCCTGTAGCTGGAAAATCTCTTCATGACTACTGTGTTATTCTAGTTATTAGCCTTAGTCCTTTTTAGTAGGTACCCCTGACCGTGGTACTCAGGGGTCCCTGTCCTAGACATGATGCAAGACAAGACGGATTCATTTGTACAAGCACAATCGTCCACGGTGTCCAGGTCATTCAATCTTGTCATGTCAGGTTAGCCGTCGCAACAACATTTCGAGAAATATCATGTCAGGTTTATCATGTCAAGAGTGCGTCACGACGGGCCACTATCATGTCAGGTATATCATGTCAAGTATATCATGTCAAGTTCACTGTCAGGAGTGGGGCACGACGGACCACTATCATGTCATGTCAAAAGTGTACCACAACGGATCACCATCGTGTCAGGAAACACACTTAAATTAATGTGGCACAAGCATACATGTGGTAATTAAATATTAGCAGGGGCAAGGACGTGGACTCATGCGGCTCAGGAAAGTTGGGCCATATGCAGCCAATAAATAATAGGTTATGCAAGCAAGCAATTAAAGCTAATGCACGTGCATGCAAGCGGCCATGCAATTGAATAGTGGCCATGCGGCCACAATTGAACAGATGGCCATACGGCCATAAAATAAATGGGATGGCCATATGCGGCTCACAACCAATTGGCCATGCAAATATGCTACTGCATGTAAGAAAATAAAAGGCCAAACAATACAAGCAGGCACAATTGCATATGTGGCCAAGGCTATGCCTTGCATGCGGCCAATTGAGCTTGCCATATGCGGCTCAGCTAACATATAAGCATGCAATTAAATATGCATACAAGCTAATACATAAGCATGCAATTAAATATGCATGCAAGCTAATATATAAGCATGCACTTAAATATGCATGCAAGCTAATGCACTTAAATATGCATGCAAGCTAAATATGGCCATGCACTTAAATATGCACTTAAATATGGCCATGCGGCCACAAGCTGTAGGCCATGCGGCCACAAGATAAGCATGCACTTAAATATGGCCATGCGGCCACAAGCTGTAGGCCATATGGCCAACTAGTTGTATATGCGGCTCATTAAATATATATAAGCAGGCAAGCTGATATAAGCATTATATATATATATTAATGAAATGGCCATATGCGGCCAAGAATGCAACAGCATATGCGGCCAAGAATGCAAAATCATATGCGGCCAAAAATACAAAAGCAGCCAAGCAAATATATATTCAGCCAAGAAGTTCAGCTAATGGCCCATGCGGCCAACTATAATATATAGCCATATGCGGCTAAGCTAATTATACATGCGGCCAAAATATTAAGGCCATATGCGGCCAAGAATGTTTCCATACGGCCAACATTTGATTGGCTATGCTAATAAATGTTAAAGGCATGCAATTAAATAAAAAGGCCATGCGGCCACATTTACAAATGCTCATGCGACCCAGCAAATAAACACTTGCACGTGGCCAGCTAATGCATGTAATTAAATATTAAATTAAATGGCCATACGGCTCAGCAACTCAATGTTGCATGCGGCTAGAGTACAATTAATGGCTCCCACAGAGAACATGTCCCTGGAAAATACCATGGCCTCCATGCTCCACCAAACAATAATAGGAATCCAAATCCAAACTCCCGTAGGTCAAATTTGGATAAAATGGAATTCTCTACAACATGGAACCATCAACTAGTAAAAATATGCAAATTTGATAGATCAAAACTCCTGAAAACCGAAAATACCACAAGGCTAGATCTACAAAAAATTAACCACAGAAATAAAAAATACTAAGTACTAAAGTGGGTTAGAAACACATGAGAAAGACAATAGAACAATAAAAATGGACTTCCTCTATGAAGCAAGATGCACTTGCCTAAACCTTCCACTCTCTCAGGTTGGTGGAGAAGTGATGGTGGGGAAGAAGAAGAATAAATGAGGAGAGAGAAAAGAGTGGGGGTTATTAAATGGTGATGGTGGTGGTAGGTAGGTGGGTTGGTTCTCCAACAAAATCGAACCAAGCCAACAAGCCGAACCGAACCAAGATGAACCAAGCAAAGAAATGCCAAAACAAATCAAGCAGGAAGACATGCAATACGAGTCTAAATACGTACACGTATACCGAAATACGTAATATGAACCACATGCATTACACTTATTCACCACAATCCAACGGAGTTGCTGAAAGGAAGAATCGCACTCTGTTAGACATGGTGAATGCCATGCTTCTCAGCTCAGGTGTTCCTGATAACTTGTGGGGAGAAGCCTTATTAACAGCCTGCTACATCCTAAATAGGATTCCTAGTAAAACTAAGGATAAGACTCCCTATGAATTATGGAAAGGTAGAACTCCTAGAGTCCATTACCTCAAAGTTTGGGGATGTCTAGCGAAAGTTGGAATCCCTGAACCAAAAAAGAGAAAGATTGGACCCAAGACCGTAGATGATGTGTTCATAGGATATGCCTTAGATAGCAATGCCAATAGATTTCTAGTGACTAATTCTGAAGTAAATGAAATCTCTAACAATACCATTATAGAAGCTAGAGATGTTGTTTACTTTGAGAATATATTCCCTTTTAAGGATAGAATTTCTTCCAACCCCTCAAGTTCTTTCCTAGCTCCTTCTACAAGTTCCTATGGCCAATCTTCTAGTTCACAATCGGAACAAGACTTAGAACCTAGAAGGAGTAAAAGAGGAAGGATTGAAAGGAATTTAGGGGAAGGTTTTTTCATTTATTTGATAGAGGGTGATCCCTCAACTTATGAAGAAGCAATATCTTCTCATGATGCTCCTTTATGGAAAGAAGCTATTAATAATGAGTATAACTCTATTATGAAGAATAATACTTGGTTTCTTGCATATCTACCTCTAGGTAGTAAACCCATAGGTTGCAAGTGGATTTTAAAAAAAAAACTTAGAGCCGATGGTACCATAGAGAAATACAAAGCTAGATTAGTAGCCAAGGGTTTCATTCAGAAAAAGAGAATAGATTATTTTGATACCTATTCTCCTGTAGCTAGGATTACTTCTATTAGAACCCTTTTAGCCTTAGCATCCATTCATAACATGCTGATTCATCAAATGGATGTAAAGACATCATTTTTCAATGGAGATATAGAATAAGAGATCTACATGGAGTAACCTGAAGGTTTTATTGCTAAAGAGCAAGAAAAGAAAGTTTGCAGATTAGTAAAATCTCTCTATGGACTAAAGCAAGCTCCTAAGCAATGGCATAACAAATTTGATAAAGTGATTATAGAATATGGTTTCTTGCCAAATGAGTATGACAAATGTATATACTCTAAAATACTGGTGGAATTTGTGTCATTTTATGCTTGTATGTTGATGATATCCTTATTCTAGGATCTTCACTGGAACTGATAAATAACACTAAAAATTATTTATCTAACCAGTTTGATATGAAAGACCTAGGCGAAGCCAACTTGATCTTAGGAATGCAAGTGTCCAAATGCAAAGAGGGCTATACTCTATCTTTAGCACATTCAATTGAGAAAATGCTAAGAAAGTTTGAGTATTTTGACAAAAAACCTGTCCTTACTCCTTATGACAGTAATGTTGGTCTCAAGAAGAATGAAGGATCACCTATAGAACAACATAGATATTCACAGATGATAGGGTCCCTTATGTACATATCAAATAGAACCAGACCCGATATTGCATTTGCTATTGGGAGACATAGTAGATATACCAGTAACCCAAATCAGTCACATTGGACTGCTTTGGATAGAGTATTTAGATATCTTAGAGGTACTCTAGATTATAAACTTCATTACACTAGACACCCCGATGTTATAGAAGGTTATTCAGATGCAAACTGGATAACTGATTCACATAATGTGAAATCCACTATTGGATATATTTTTACTCTAGGAGGAGCTGCAATCTCCTGGAGTTCATGTAAACAAACTATCATAGCTAGGAGTACAATGGACTCTGAAATGATAGCTCTTGACACTACTTGTACAGAAGCCGAATGGCTTAGAAATCTGATTATGCATATACTTGTTTATCATATTCATGTTCCTACAATTTCTATCAATTGTGATAATAAATCTGTTATTGAACTACTAAAGCATGATTCTATGAAGGCTAAGATGAACAGGCACCTGCAGCTGCGCTTCAAGTCTATAAAGAGCCTATTGGGCAAATATGTGGTTCTTGACTATATAAAGTCAGAAAAGAACCTTGCAGACCACTTGACGAAGGGTCTATCTAGGACATTGATCCTAGAATCATCGAGGGGGATGGAGTTAAGCCCATAATTTAGTCACCAGCAGTGGCAACCCAACCGAGTCTGACTGGAGATCCCAAGAAGCCGGTTCAATGGGTAGAAACAAACTGGACTAGGTGACTATTATGGAACACTGACCTTGAGATTAAATTCTCTTTAAAATAAAAGCCCAGGAGGCTGTACATGTGTACATTGATACCCCATCCCTATGGTGACAGTGTTCCGGTGTGATTTGGTTAGGATGAGTTTTAAACTCTTAATAGGTCCAAGCATTGTTATGCAAAGTTGACTCCGATCACCAATCATTTGAGGACTTACCTATATGAGAGGTCGTGATGGCCGCGACTATAGGACAGGGCGATCCTAGACAACTCTCATGAATATGGAATAAGTGCGCATGGCCATTCAAAGTGCCACCCGATAGACCCAAGAACCTCTAGCGTACTATGTGTGTTATTTTCTGAATCTGATTAAAAGAAGTCTGATTCATGGCATAGTCCATCAAGCACTTCTTCAGACAAAAGAAATAGTCACTACGTGAGATTCAAGGTTGTAGTCCATCTCATTTATGCATAGTATACTCTTGCTCAGGACATATCTTTCATATCCTTCATTGTTCCTTTTGTTATTTCTGTTTTCGGAACTTGGTTTTTTTTGGGGGGGGATTGTTGACTGTGTGGTTGCTAACACACAAGCAAAACCAACTTCCTAAAGGACATGGTCCACTTGAATCCTATTCTTCCGGTTGAACAAATCTCGGCCTCTAGTTTTGCACGTTGACAACTAACTTGTTGTGTGTCCAAGTATTGTGCTCTTTTGTAGCCATGATTAGTTGGGTTGGCAACCTATATAAACCCCTTTCTTTCAATTGATTCAACACAGAAAAAATTCATTCACAAAGTGCTGTTATTCTTCCTACAATCCGAAGCAATTCGTTATTCCACTCTCCATTCTCTTCCTTCTACGTTCTGGGCAAGGCTAAGTTCGGGTCGCATCTCTCGGAGTTTTGTGCGACAACGAGAAGCCGGTAATACCAGGGGTTTTACCACTAGAAGAATTTGAGAAAGTCTGCACATAAGATCTCGGATCAACTCTTAGGGCAGTGCATTCAGCACGACTTTCCCATAGACCGGTAACATTTACTTTATTTTATTTGTTTGCAGATTTTCAGAACAAGAAAATAGAATAATGTTTCTAACAGTAATTACCTAGAAAGTTCAAGAGAGTTAGTTGCTGCTATAACAACAACAAAGTGTTTATCTCAAAATTTAGTTTTTGAATTATTTTCTTCCATTTTAGTCTAATAAGGTCTACATCCTCTACAAAACTATGAAAAAAAATAATAACAAAAAGAATACTTCTTTGAAACTTCAATCGAGATTTTTTCCAATCTTTTTCTAGTCCAAGTGTACTACTATCTTACCCTTCATTTTGGTTTTTTTTAGGGGCACACCCATTTTTACTAGGGGGCAGCCCTTACTTAGGGGACAGCCCATTGGGTGGAACTTTTACTAGGGGGCAGCCCAACCCCCCAAAGTCTTTTTTTCATTTCATTTCATCATTCACTCTCTCTCTCCTCCAAAAGAAAAGAGCTCTCTTCTCCCTAAATCCTTAAAATTTCTCCTCCATCATTCTCATCCTAATTCCTCCACCCATTTTCTTTCACGAACTCTCCCACGTTCGACGAGATGACACGCAAGTCCAAGACATCCGATGCTAGGTACGTTTTTCGCTAATTTCGTTCTATAATTTGATAAAAATTTTTTGAAACCCTAGAATAGTTTGAAATATCGAAATTTTTTTGATAATTTAGGTTTATAATGTCTTTAGGGTTTATAAATGGGATTTTCGAACACAACAAACCCACAATATCTCTTCAAACCCTAACCCTAGAAAACGACAAACTAGCGAGTCGTTTCTGTTGGCCGAGTACAGTAGGACTGCCAAGATTGTGGCAGTCCTCATATACACAAGGACTGCCACAGTCCTGGCAGTCCTTTATTAACAGAGGACTGCCAGGACTGTGGCAGTCCTTGTGTATATGAGGACTGCCACAATCTTGGCAGTCCTACTGTACTCAGTTCTGGGGGTAAGAATAGGGGGTAACAGTCGCACAATCTATTAGGGGATAATAGATCTATTTTAGTCTGCATTAGTTATTAATTGTACGGTCGCACAATCTATTGCTCTATAGGGGTGACAGTCCTTCCGAGGCACCAAAAAGAATACGTCCCACCGCATCAAAGCGGAAGGAACGTGCCGAACGTCCTCTTGAGCGCCCGATAACAATTTCCCAACCCGAGGGCCAAGGTCGGGCTGGGACACGGAGACCCCCCCCGGTTGCACAAGCTCGGTCGAAGCAACGAGCTCGTACTCCTTCTCCTTCCAGTGATGACGACGACGTGCCACTTAGCCAATTCCTACCACCACGTCAAGAGGAGGTCGGTCCTTCTGAAGAGGCCGGTCCTTCTGAGCCGCCTGTCCGGCCTCCAGGTTGCTCAATGTTGGCTTCTTTTGAGAACCATATTGCATATGCAATATGGAAGGACCCGGTATGTGCATTACTTTTGTAAGCTAGTAGTTCAGTATATGATATCTATATGTATTTCATGTTTTTTATGTTTTTATATGTTGTTTGATATACAGAGGACATATCGTATGCTCAGGGCTGTGAGTCACGGGAAGAAAATCATGTCTTGGCCGTTTTGCAGCTTGCCGGAGGCCGTCCAGGAGAAAATCGTACCGAGCGGTTTGCACAATCTGGCAGATTATGCCTACAGGACAATGGATAGTGCCCTGATATCCGCTTTTGTGGAGAGATGGCACCCGGAGACCAACACGTTTCATCTCCCATGCGGGGAGATAACCATTACACTGGACGACGTCTACCAGCTACTGGAGCTGCCAGTGACCGGGCGCGTAATGACCAAAGAGCATTACACGAATGAAAAATCTGTGAAATGGTACGAGAAGATCGTCAGGTTTGTCTCAAGTAACCTTGGACTTGAGGAAACTAGTTTCACAACTCTCCCCGGCTTCAAGAAATCATACGGAATTCCGTTGTCATTTTTGGTGGAGCACTTCACGGATCTGGAATTGGATGAGGATGATGATGTGTTGGTCGACGCGGTGGCCCGTGCTTACATGCTGTTCGTCCTAGGAACGGTGGGCATTTCGGACAAGTCCGGAACCTCGATACACGCGAGGTACATGCTCAACTTATTGTCCATGGATGACTTCATAGATATATCGTGGGGTAGCGGTATTCTCGCCTATCTTTACCGCGAGCTAGGCATCGCATTCCGCGTCGGGACTAAGACAATTGCCGGATGCCAGACTCTGCTACATGTAAGAAAACTTCCAACAACTTAGTCTCGTATACTTCATTTTGTTGTTTATATTTTGTGATTATTAACTTATAAATTGAATAGGCATGGATATACGAGCACTTTCCGATGCTCGGGCGGGGTAAGCTGAACCCAAACTACCTTGAACACCTTCCTAGAGTGGCTCGATGGAGGCCGGCCCAGGTGGAAACGAAAGATTGGCAAGTACTGGCTACCATTCGTGGAGTACTTGACAATTTGGTAGCAGAAGAGGTAATAAATTGAGACTTATTTTTTCTTCGGCAGTTTTTTTTTTGTCAACTGTTTTTTTTGTTAACTGTTTTCCTACAGGTATTTTGGGATCCATACCGGGATTTGCGCGAGGGGAGTCGTGCCATCCAACCAGTTTCTTTATTTCATGGCATGATCACGTGCTATGATATCACGGAGCCGTACATGCCTGATCGTGTACTTCGGCAGTTTGGCTTCGTGCAAAAAGTGCCCAAGCACACACTGAGGATGTTGGAACCTCCCCGCGGGACCCAACCATTGAACTACAAACCGGCGTTTTTCGACTGGGTGACCGACTTCTACGCCGAGTGGCAAAGGCACCTGCTTGGGGAAGACGAGAGTCAACCGGTCACCCTGATGGCTGACTGCAGCAAGGACTACATGCCGTACTTCCGGCGGGTCGGACATCCGAAGTTGTTGAACCCTACAAACCCGGGTCCCGCGCCTGTAGCAGCTGTTGGAAATCTTCCGTCGAAAAACATCTTGTATGCTTCATTGGTTAAGATGGTGAGTTCCGCATTAGTAGTTAGTTCGAGATGGTTTTAACTTTATACTAAATTCAATTATACTTTCATTTACAGTCTAGAAGGGCGAAGGAACTGGCCAAGACACTTCGGAGCGCTTGCCAAAGTGACACTAGTGTCTTGGTCGAAACTAGTACCTTGGTCGCCAACGAGCTTGAGCGCATCGACGACGAGGTTGAGTTCCCATTCATGCGTAATGCGGAGTCTCGTTCGAAGGCCCGCCATGATATGTAGTATGGAAAGTCTGACATTCTTGTATGATGTTGAATACTTGTGTCGAGCATTTCGGATGTTGAAAATGTCTTGTTTATGTGATATTTGTCATTTGGGATTGTGTGATGTTGAAAATGTCTTGTGTAGCGGTTGGATATGTCTTGTGTATGGATATATTTTTGGGTGTTGACATTATTTTGGATGTTTAAAATGTGTGGGATGCTTGTGTTAACACTATTTTGGGATATATGTCGAAATCATTCTTGTGTTGATTATGTACTTGTGGATATGTACTTGTGATGATTATGTATGATTATGTGTTGGACTGCCACAACCTGGGAAATGTTCTGTTATGTGTTCACAGAACATTTCTATTTGTATGATTATGTACTTGGGAAATGTTATGTATGATTATGTATGATTATGTATGATTATGTACTTGTGGATATGTACTTGTGAAATGTTCTGTTATGTGTTCACAGAACATTTCAATTAGGACTGCCACACTCTGGGCAGTCCTTCACTAGTGTAGGACTGCCCAGGTTGTGGCAGTCCTAATTAAAATGTTCTGTGAACACATAACAGAACATTTCCATTAGGACTGCCACACTCTGGGCAGTCCTTCACTAGTGTAGGACTGCCCAGGTTGTGGCAGTCCTAATTAAAATGTTCTGTGAACACATAACAGAACATTTCAATTAGGACTGCCACAATCTGGGCAGTCCTTCACTAGTGTAGGACTGCCCTGGGTGTGGCAGTCCATTCCAAAATGTTCTGTGATTTCATCACAGAACATTTCAATTAGGACTGCCACACCCAGGGCAGTCCTACACTAGTGAAGGACTGCCCAGTGTGTGGCAGTCCAAATTGAAATGTTCTGTGATAAAATCACAGAACATTTTAGAATGGACTGCCACACCCAGGGCAGTCCTACACTAGTGAAGGACTGCCCAGTGTGTGGCAGTCCAAATTGAAATGTTCTGTGAACACAAGAATTTTCTGTGATCAAACACACACGTCTCACACAAAAAACACACAAAACACACATGTAGAACACCCAGATAAAAGACATATAAGACATAAATAAAAGTAAGAAACATATATTGGACTTCATATTTCATAGTTTAATGTATACAAAAGTGGTCCTCTATAACCAAAATGCCAAAATTTATACAAAAGTGGTCCTCCATATAACACATTGATACTCAGTCGATTTCGACGTCATAGTGGTCTGCAGGTAAGTCTCTTGGCTCCTCAAACTTCAACAACTTCTTACAATGGTCGATTTGATGATCGAAAGGTGTGGTCCAAGCTCTGGCTTCGACAGGTGCTCTTTTGTACCAAACTGTTGAAGGTGGAGGAATCGGAGAATGACCGATCATCTTTAGTATGACAAAGTGATCACCGATGTGACATATAGTACATAGGTTAGAATGTCCGTGGTCCGGCGGAGGTGCGCACATCGGAAAGAATGTTTCTCTTATACCCATCGAGAAAATTACGAGAGGTATCATGTACCTATTGGCAAATAAATAGCCGGCAGACGGGACTGACATGTAGTGGTCTGTCCCGGTAACACTGTCGGTGCAAGGGATACTTAACAACAAACTTGCAACCGTTTCTTCGCTTAGGAGGCGGGAGTAGAATGGAAGACGAGTCTGTAACTCCTCATACAGCTCCTTCCTTACCTGTTTCCATCCGTCTTTGACATCATAACCAAGATGTCTTGCAAGCACATGGAATCCACAATGGCCATTACCGGGGACATCGACAATAGACCAAATGTATCGGCGAATCTCAGGTTGGAATTTATCAATATACATGTTCAGTGTCTGGCTTGCAACGATATCTTCTCTTGGGAGGTCCATTTTCTCCAATTTTCGGCGAATGACAAGCTTTCCCTTCCGTGCGGGCGGAGCTTGCTGTAAGCTTCGTTCAACATGCTCAAAGTGCGATGGATCTCTCCTAGTTGCCCCCCTCAAAGTGCGAGGCATCTTGAACTTGTTGGTCTTGTACGTGCAATCAAGGACTAACACGTCGCCAAAAGACCGGGCCAGATTTGTGCAATCTGGATGAGCCCAAAAGATTGAAATTACTTCCTTACTCTTGGGATGGGTTCTATGGAACTCAACGTAGTGATTATCGGCAAGCAACTTCAGCACTTCTTGCATCGCCATTCTTGATTTGTTCCGGACAGCGTTCGAAGAAGATAGGGCGTTGTATATAGACCTCATCGTAGACGTGTTCTTCTCATCTTCATGCCGTATGACTGAATATATTTGTCTAGGTGCAACACCGGAAATAGACAAGTCTTCGGCTATCTTCTTCTCCGTAGGGTTCAACCGTCCGACATACGGATGACCCAATAGTGTCTCGGCAATCTCATGATTGTGGGTTCCATTCTTCACTTGTACTGACCACTTCCCTTCTTCTTCTTTTCTAATCTGGATCGTGAATGGACAACCACATTTCCTCGTTTCGGCTTTCTTTCTTACTACGTTATCTTGGATAACTGTGTCTTTCTTGTGCGATCGGAACACACCACCTCTTTCACAGCCAACCATAACACTTTGTCGTCCCGGGCGATTTCGGGCCGATCTGGATATCACTAGAACCAACTTGTTTTCCCTTCCAACTTCTCGACACCATTGTACCGCATCGTCGCTTGATGGAAACGAAAGATCGGTCGAAAATAAATGCCCTACATCAATTGCAATTGGAGCATGTACCGCAACCTCGGAAGATCGAAAGTCCTACAATAGAAGTTAAAAGTCAAAACTAAACAACTAAATAAAGCGTATTATTATTTATAGAGGAGTCTGTATTATTATTTATATAGAAGTTTGTTCTTGGTCACAAGTTGAGACACTTCAAAGTAACATTGTCCATTTGGATCAATGTTCATATTTGGGTTATATATATATAAATCTGGATTAACTAGTTAGATAGTACTAAAAGAAAAATCACATATTGGTGTGATATACAAATAACACACATTCCTACAGAGGACTGCCAGAGATTGGGCAGTCCCTCACATTCACTGGACTGCCACAAATGTGGCAGTCCCTCACTTAGTGTAGGACTGCCCAGGTTGTGGCAGTCCTATATATGTGAGGGACTGCCACACTTATGGCAGTCCTCTGTGTCGAAATACAATTTTCCACTCCACGTAAAGTTCAAATGTAGTTACCACGATGATTTCCGATGCGTCAAAGTGTTCTTCGGAAGTGTTGGGAGGATAATATCCAGCATTTGATGGTCCGGGTTGATCCATTATCTATTTCTTTCTACATTAAACAAAAATTTCCACTTTTATATGTAAAATTCAGGTTAAAACTTAAAATATAACACGAAAATAAATTCGACGACTTACAAATAAATGAGAGAAGTGATTGACACTGTATTCTACCAAAAATCTTCAACGATTTTTGTTTGGAGGACAATTTCACCTAGGTTAGGTTAGATATAGGTTTATATGAGTAGAAGAAAAAAAAGAAGTGGAGGAAGAGAAGTAGGAAAAGAAGAAAGAGAGAGATGAAATAAAATGGAGTTGGGTTTTATACTTTTTTTTGGGCTGCCCCCCTAGTAAAAAAACACAATGGCAAACTTGTAAATTTTTTAAAAAATTTTTGGGTTGTCTCCTAGTAGAAAATGAGGTGCCCCTAAAAAAAACCTTCATTTTTAGCTTAGTAGAACATCTATTGGTACATGTAAACCGTTCAAGATAATTTATTTCATCGCGTCCAAAGTCACTTTTAAAATTTTGCAAATACACTCATTTCTTATTTATTGCTATTTTATGTGGTTTTTTTAACCTCCGGCAGCTGATCCATAAAGCATGACATGACATGCAAATATGCAATATAGCCTTCCTGTAGAATTTGTAAAATATAGTTACAAAATCTTGATATTACATAACGCTGCGACCAAAAATCATACTCTTTCTTTGTCCATCCCTCTCTTCATTCATTCCTCCCAGGCCCTAATCGCATCGGAGAAGAGAACCCCCCCCAAAAAAAAAAAAATGGAGCAGCCGCCGCCGAGCCTGACAGACCTGAGCGCCGACGCGCTGGTCCACTGCGCAAGCTTCCTGGGCGTGCGCGACCTCTCCAGCCTCGCCATGACCTGCAAACCCTTGTGCCGCGTCGCCTACTCCGACGCCATCTGGCGCCGCCACTTCTCGTACGTAATCCCTCCTCCGCCGCTGCTGCATACTCAATTTTTGTACGTGTCCGCCTCGCGTAGTTTCCGGCGCGTATCGGACACGGCACAGGCACTCCGAGATTCAATTCAACATAAAACCTATGCTTCACGGACACGGACGGGACACGAGACGATAAGGATACGGCGGCATGGACGCGGCGCCTGTTGCCGTGCGTCCTATAGCGTATTCTGGAGTGTCCGGGTCGTGTCCGACACGACACGGACCGCATTTTTTGGGGGGTCCGTGCGTACTTGAGGAAAAAACAATGTTGAGATCTCAGATCAGTACCGTGGCGCTGCTGCAGCGTCGCGTTTAGTTGCTAGCAACGCTACATCGCAATTTTATAGGGGAAAAAAACACTTATCTCGTCAGTGATGGTCTCAAACGCAGGCTGGAGATAATGTTGCTGGAGGAATAACCGTTTGGGAATTGAGGAGGAGGAGGAGGAGTCGCTGTTGGAGGAGGCTGTGACAGGGATGAAGTGGCTTTCTGTCATGTTGGAGCCTGGACTAGATGGTAAAATTTAGGGATTATTGTAATGATGACCACCGCCTAAAACGGCGAGAGGCATCCGAGCATTTTGAAACGCCTAGGAAACGAGGTGGATGCCTTTAATAACACCGGTCCAACGATGATTTGGTTATCTAATTACAATTTGAGTTTACTACTTCTACGTAGCTCAATTTGAGTGATTGGATGATTGAGCCTCCATTGACACTTCATCAGGGGAGTATATTCTTCATTAGCGTGGCCGGCTGTTGGCATGTGAAGGCCATTTCAAGAGCTACGTTTAGTAGATGTGATTGGGTCTGTTATAAATATTTGAAGAAGATACTTTCCAGTGTTATTGCCAAAATGTATCAAAATGAAGGAATATTCTGCTCACCGCCTTTGTTGAAATCTAGTTGGACACCCATTGATCAATTATATTTCGTTTGAGACATCTTTATAAGTTTGCCTTAGATAGTTAAGTAACTTATTATAATTGTTACATTCTTGAATTAGGTAATACATTGCCCACCCTGATTTTCCTTCTTAGATCCGACAGTGTACGTGCGTGTGTCCGTCCTGTATGTTTTCATGTGTGCATGTGTGATGTGGATGAATTTTTGATTGCTTCTTCCTTTGCCTGCATGTCTGATAAAGAAGAATCTTCTAGCTTTAGCATCTATTGTGGAATGTGCAGGGAAAGATGGCCTACTCAACGCATATCTTCTGAACCAGAAGGAGTAAGACAAAAATATTTGACCAGGCACATTGCAGTAAACCAACTTAGATGTCATGATCCCAAGATGGCTTTTCTCACCCAACACCCATTTCCTCATAGCCATATTTTACTGAACAAAAGTGAAGCCTTTTTAGCCCAGGTAAGCTTTACTTAAGTAGGTGTAAACTAGATCATTTTATGACAGTCACTTAATATTCCAGAAAGTAAAGATGCAAAAGCTGCATTATGTTTATAATCAATTGCAACTTATCTGTACAAATAATTTAATTATGTGACCTGATAGTTATCATAGAATATTCTTCATGTCTGAATAGAACGTGCTTTTCTACTGGAAAGGTTTATTAAAGATACTAGAGTGTTAAACTACAGTTCTAAGCATTTCCACTTGATCGGCTTTAGCCTTTTCACTTAAATAAATTGAGACCTTGATAACCTTAGATACTTTGCTGTTTCCATTGATCTATTGTCCTGGATCTTATGTCACGTTAGACCTCAATTGTTGAGCTTATTTTCTTAAATTGTGAAACCTGATTCATGGTAGGTCATCCTTTATATTGCAAAAGGTTTTGTAGATTATTTCTTTTGAATTCTAAAATGTTGGTAGTGACTAGATTGATTCTATAACCATTTCTTTTTGGTCAATGGTACTCATTAGCAAACTACCATCCATCTTCACTTAAACCTGTCTTTGTATCTAAGCACATTCCTTATATTTTATCCTTCACTCCCATTTCTATTGTTGTTTCATTAAAATTCATTATCACTGAGCAAAGTAAAACTTTTCTCTAGTATGTGGTGTGTGCTTATGTATGCACATAATATAAAGGGATAATTTAGCAAATACCCTCATTCCAAATGTTGAAACTAGCATATACCCATTTTTTTTATCTAGCAAATACCCCCACTCCTATGTGAAACATAAGTTTTTTTTTTTTTAAAAAGTGGGGGTATATCTTAAATTTTTTACTATTTCATACTAACAATGGGGGCATTTGGTAGTTAAAAAAATATTGAGAGTATATGCTAGTTTCAACATTTGGAATGGGGGTATTTGCTAAATTATCCCTAATATAAATTAATTTTACACCCCCCTGATTCTATAAGATTGGCTATGTTTTATGGATCTGAGTGTTGTCCAAAATATTAGTTTAGCCAAAATGACGATGCTAAGATGGATGAGTGGCAATATGTTAAAAAATAGGATAAGAAATGAGCTCTATCATGGGAAGTTAGAGTTGACACCAATTGTGTACAAATGAAATGAGAGAAGACCGTCTTAGGTGTTTTGGACATGTGCAATAGATGCTCCGAAAATAAGGGATGAGATAGTATTTAAAGGAGCCGCTAGGACTAGAGGTAGGCCTAACTGAACATGGAGGTTTTAAGGTAGGATATAGTTTTTGTTAGTGTTATAGAGGACATAACTCTAAAGTCTAAACAGAGCTGAAAGGAAGAAAAGGATTCAAACAACCAAACCCAAAAATTTGGGCTAAAAGCTTTGTTGTTGTTACGTTGATGTCATTCTAAGAAGCATTAGCAGTTGTTTGTGAATGTCAAGCATATAGTTATATATGAGAAATGTAGTTAACATCCATATAGTATTATGTTATATACAAACTAATTGACTTGGTCACATTCATTGGAAGTTTTCAGCTGCAAGCATGAGTAGCCTACTTATCCATGAGTATTCTGTGAGACCTTATTTCAGGTTTCATGGGAACAATAGAAGCATATATTTGTTACTGCCCTAAAAATCATTGCCATTTATGTTATAGAAGAACATAGTATTTTTCTGGGTGTATTTTAGAATTATTAGGTTATTTTAGTTATTGTATTTAATAAAAATTCGGTCACTATTTAGTATTTAGAGATTAAGTAAGAGTTTATGTCTCCATATTGAATTTTGAGTCAATATTTGTATTCTTAACTTATTAGTGCCAGCTACCTTCAACTTTGGATCAGGCCACAGACAATGCCGTCCTCCTCCAACTCTGGCTCAAACACATGCAAAACCGACCGCATCTAACTCCGGTCAAGGCTGCATGCAGTGTCATTTGCCTCTATCTCTGACTGAAGGACGCATGCAACATTGACCCACTCCAACTCTGACCCAGGTTGTCTCTAGTGCCAACCATCTCCATCTCCAGTCTGGTTCGCAAGCACGACCATCCACCTTTAACTCTGGCCAAGGTGCATGCAGCACTGGCTCCCTCCAACTTCGTTCTTGGTCGTCTTTACTGCAGGTTTTCCAACTCCGGCTCAAGCTGCATGTATCTCCTGGCTCCTACCACCTCCAACTCAGGCCCAGACAGCCTTTAGCATTGGTAACCTCTACTTTGGCCCAGACTACATGCATCTCCTTCCAACTTTGGCCACCTTCAATGCTACCCACCTCTAAGTCCAGCCTAGGCTGCATGTAGTGCCTGTCACTACAAGCTATGACCCCGGTTCTCTGACTCTCTGACCCTGACCGCCAACTCTGACCCCGGTGTCCCTGACCCTGGCAAAAACCAATGTCAACCTTCGAATTAGAAGTATTTTTGGTAATGCAAGTTACACATGGTTTCTAATGTATTCAACATGAGGGAGTGCAGAAGAATACAATATATTTCAAGTTTTTTTTTCTAGGATTATTAGATTATTTGGGTCTATTGGATTTAGTCAAAATTCGATCTATATTTAGAGGTCTTTCTTGCCATATTGAGTCTATGAGTATATTTGTATTTTTTTAGCTTGCTTACTGAAGTCTTTACATATTCGTATTATTTAGTTATTACAAATATGAAGAGCTCCTATGGAGAGTATGCTGGTTATTTTCATCTATCCACCAAAACTAGGATTAGCCACCACCACTTCTCTTCCTACATCTCTTATTCCTGTGCTTTCTAAATCTCAACATGCTACATTTGTGTTGGTACTAACTTTGAAATTTAAGAAATAACCAACTTAATGCTTCATTCATCTTGACGAGTATATATACATCAACATAGGATGTCCTAAGGCCTAATAATGTATTGGACTAAACCTTACTAAGCATTTGCATATTAGCACTCCCTCAAGCTGGAGCATATATATCATACATGTCCAGCTTGTTACAAAGAAATAAAAAATGAGAAGTAGAAAGAGGTTTGGTGAAGACATCAACAAATCCGATCTTCATGTCGAGTAAATGGAGTGTAGACTTGATTGCCCATACATCATCGCGAACAAAATGATAGTCCACCTTAATGTGTTTGGTCCTTTCATTGAAGACTAGATTACTTGCAATATATATGATCGCTTGGTTGTCGTAGTGCATGAAAGAGGATCTGTATACCGGATGCCAAGATCGGTCATCAAGGTCTTAAGCCATATCATCTCACAGACTGATAGAGCCATCTCTGTATTTTGCCTCTTCACTAGATTTATCCACAGCGACCCGTTTCTTGCTGTGCCAAGTAACAAGATTACCACAAACATAGATCTAACATCCAAATGTAGATCGCCTATTGCTCTTTGACCCAACAGTCTACATCTGAGTAGGATCCGATGTTGAGTCCGTAACATTGGTACAAAAGATCTTTCCCTAGAGTTGCTTTCACATATCTTACAATTCTAAGAGCAACTTTCCAGTGGCATAATCCTTAGATTCTCCATGAACTTACTAATCAGACCAACATCGAAGGAGATGTTTGGATGAGTCACAGTCAAATAGATCAACGTTCCTACAAATCTTTTTATATTGAGACTTGTCCTTAATGTCATGATCATTCTCTGGCCAAAATTTAGATTTGGTACGATAGGAGTATCAACTAGTTTAGAACCAACTAGACCGACCTCTTGTAACAAGTCTGTACCATACATTCTTTTGGAGAGGATCATCCCTCTTTTGTTCCAAGCGTTCTCAATCCATGGAAATATCTCGGCAGACCCATGTCTTTAGTATCAACATGTTTTTGAATATGGATTATGGTCTCCTCAGTGCCAACGGCGTTGCTCTTAGGTAGTAGAATGTCATCAACATACACCATACAAATAGCTATCCTAGACTTAGTATTCTAGATTAATACCATAATGGTCCGTGTGACTGTGCGCCTCAAACCAACTATAGTGACAACTTGGATAAATTTGTCAAACTAGACATGGGGGCTCTGATTTAGTCTATAGATTGTCTTCTTGAGTTTGCAAAACATACTCTCCCCCAGAGCAACAAACACATGAGGTTGCTCCATAAAAACTTCTTTAGTAAGGTCACCATATAAGAAGACATTCTTAACATCCAGTTGAAACATCGGCTAATCACGATTGACCGCAAGAGAAAACAAGAACCTAAACAGTGTCGAGTCGAGCAATTAAAGAGAAGGTCTCAAAGAATTAATACCATAACTCTGGCTAAAACCTTGGCTAAAAATCGAATCTTATAGCAACCGATAGAACCATCTCGCAGGTATTTCAGAGTAAGGATCTATTGGCAAGAAACAACATCACAATCAATAGGAGCAGTAACTAGTTCCGAGGTGCCACGAGATAATAAAACATACATCTCCTCTTTCATGGTCTGCTTCTGGATACAATAAGTGCCTCCTCTGGTGTTCGAGGAATAGATATATTAGATAGTGATAGAGTCATCTGACGATAGGAGGGGTCAACTCGAGCGAAAGAGATGAAATCATCCAAAGGATAAGGACACAAAGTTCATTATTTACGAAGAGTAATAGAGATATCCAGATCAGAAGCAAGTATCGACGGAGGATCGACAATAGGCTTGGCTCATTATCTTTACGAAGAGTAATAGAAATATCCAGATCAGAAGCAGGTATCGACGGAGGATCGACAATAGGTTTGGTGAGATGAGGAGTTCGTAGATGACAACGAGCATAAAACTGTAATGTTGAGGTTGAGGTTGAGGGTAGAGGTTGAGGCATAGTGGGGTGGAGGTGTAGAGGTGGAGGCAACCCCAGCTTTCTTGAGGATTTTTCAGTTTTCTTGTTGAATTTTTCCGTTTTCCGATCCCAAACTTCTTCAAATAATTTCTTCAGTTTTCTTGGGGGATTTCTCGTAGTTCTAAGCCTCAACTTTTTTTTGAGATGGTTTCTTCAGTGTCTTTATGGGATTTCTTCGCTTCCAAAATCCAGCCTTCTTCAGATGATTTCATTAGTTTTCTTGTGGAATTTCTCGTATTTTCGATCCCAGCTTTCTTGAGATGGTGTCTTCAGAGGATTTCTTATGTGACGAAGTCCGATCTTTGTTTTTGGATGATCTCTAGTTTCACTCTCTCCAAGCTGGACTTGCTTTGACCAAGTTCGAGCTTGTGGGGGCGTGTTGGAGAGTAGACTAGTTATCTTTCTTTTGTGCATTTATTACTTCACGTATTTTCCATTTCTAGCTAGGTTTAGTAATGTCATGTCATATGCTTTGTAGTTCTATAAATGTTGGCCAAGACCCTAATAAAATTTATCCTGTTCCACAGAATTCTCAACAAACTATTCTATGTTCTTTTTCACTACAATATTCTTTGTGCATTTATTGTCCTAATGAAAAAGTAATTTTCTGTTGTTAGGGTTCGATTGTACAGCAAGTGATAATTAAATCCCCAAAAGATGAAGGTTGGTGGAGTGATTACACTCTGTTGAGGCACAATGCCAGGATAACTTGTATGAGGTTAGTTTAGCTATTGTTTTTCCAATATTCTGTTGCATGCCATATGCTGCCTCATGCCTATTTTAGTTAGCGTGTTATGTTGTTTGTTATGTTCCCAACTCAAACATTGTGTTCTAGAAATGTTTTGAGCTTATCTTGAAGTGTCTCTTGCCCGTAACTGTGTATGTATCTGTTACATAGGCGCATACAAAGTATGCTTCTTATGTATGTATTTATGTGAACTTTTGCTTTTCTTAGGGTTATAGTTATATGGGATGTTCCAGCTCCTTTTTTGTTTCTCCTGCTGACTTTCAATGAAATAACACCTCATATCTACTAGAAGGTTACAGCTAGAAGGTTTTAGGATGTTAGTGTTTGGGGTTTATTTTATCTGGAAGATTTGGGTTGTTAGATTCATTCTTTCCTAACAAAACCATTCCGGATTTGGGATTAAGTTTTAAGAACGGAAAATAATACAAATGTTCTGTTATATGGTAAGTTTGGTCAATATGAGCATAGTTATTGACATTCTCAAGAGATGGAAGTAGTATGAGAAATGCACAGGTACCAATAAGCTACACTATCATGACATTGATACTCTTTATGGTTACTTCTAACCTGAGAATGTACATGGAGAAAACAAAAAATATATTCTGTATGTTGAGAAGGAGGAAGGAGAACAAAACATGTTTACCTAAAGCTTTTGTAATAGGATATGATGGTCTAAAGGAGCGAGGCCCGAAAGATTAGGTGACATAACTATTAATAATTATGATCTCTTTAACATCCTCTAACCAAGACATGATATAAACATAATTTGGATGAAACGAATGTTCTGAGAACCTAACCAGCCATTGAACCAGAGAGGGTAGCTGTTCAAGGTTTACTGGTTCAACCGGTGGTCGACCTCTACCTTTTTAGATATTTGTCAAGAAAGTGTCCCGTCATTACCTGTAGCCCATCTTTTGTCACAAATTCAAAAGTAGCAAAAAGAACTAGGACAATGTATCATTTTTAGTATTATTAACAGCTTTGTTAACATAAATATTAAGACTTAAAGAGATACATACAAGTGAGTAGACAAGAAAGAAACAACCAATGTAAGTAATATAGCATGCACATATCAGCATGTTTGTGTTGAGATTGCCTTCAACGAATAATATAATGACACATGTGAAATTGATTGAGAATGTATGTGTTGAGATTGCCTTCAACAAATGAAATAATGAGTACATATTATTGATTCGGAATGTAAGGATGAAAGGTGTTGAATGCAAAGAGAGAAAGAGTCAAAAGAAGGTACAGAATAAGTTCCTACATTTACTATACACTTCTGGCATATTTTAAAAACTGGTCAGTCTTTTGATTTGACCAAGAAACCCAAACTATTAAACAACGATTGCGAGCTGAACATTCTTTTTTGGTTTGAACGTAAGTAACTGTGTGAACTGTGTCCGTCTTATTGACCGGTTTAAACGGTTTTTTGGCTGCTTGATACTGGTTCAGTGCTAAAACAGTTTCCTGTCGGACCAGCTGGTTCGATCCGGTCCGGTTTTCAGAACACTGGATGAAACGGAGCTAGAAGTTTTAAGAATGCACATATGCTTTCATGTAGGAATATCGTTCTATTTAGGTGTCTAAGAACAGGGATTTTATGTCACACCAAAATTATCACAATTTATTAAGAAAAATTAGTACCTATAAGAGGAATGGTCATAGATGTTGAAACTGCTGTAGGATCTGTTAGATACCTGCCTTATCCTTCGGGCGATGAATGGTCATAGATGTTGCTCAAAGGGATTTGCGATCCTTTATGTGGTTACTTCATATTGTTGATCTTTGATCTGTCCTTGACATGGATCCTGCTTTTGAGTGGACAATGGAAATTAACATCTATGTTGATAAGAATTCTATCTAGGCTTTTTATTTAAAAAAAAAAGATCTTGCTTGTCTGAACTTGAACCCAGCGTTTGAAAACAATGATACTCCCGTTGAGTGCTTCCTGCATTATTAAGTATTTGTGTGTCCTTGTGCAAGGTTCCAAGTTTCCAACCCACTGCATGGTGAGATATGGTTAACACTGTAAAGTGCATATAAATTCCTAAGCCATTGATTATGCTCCTTGGTTACATGAGCTTATGCTGCATATCCAAAATGTAGGTTTACCTACCTGCAAACTGACTGCCTAGGTTTTGTGGCATGACCCTCTCATCCACATTGTTACCTTGGCGAGGAATTTTGTTGCTATATTTGGTATTAGAATAAGTATATTGGAATATCCTGTTGGTATATTTGGTATGACAGAATATGCCACAGGATATTCCACAGAGGATTTAATATAATGAGGGTTGTAAGGCTATATATAGCCAAAAGACTCATAAAAATTATCACAAATATTCAACATGATATCAGAGCCACAAAAATTATAGCCGCCGCCACCTTTCCCAAACCCTAACCCTAGTCGTCACCGCCATCACCATCCACACCACCACAGCCACCAGCCGCTGCACGGCCGTACGCTGACCACCTCGCGCGCGAGCCGGCCGCTGCTCCGCGGGAACCTCCGCCGCACGCGCACGACTGTTGTCGCTGCTGCTGCTCGCGACGGCCGCTGCTCGGAGACACCCGCCCGACGACGCCCACTCACATGTCAGTCGGTTCACCGGCCCTACCACCACGAAGCCGCGGTTTTCGAAGTCTCCCACAGGATCGTTTCGGACGTTGAAGGCCTAGATCCGATAGAAGAGACATGATCGGATAGGAGAGGACGAAGAGCGTGAATCGTGGAATGGGTATGAGGTGATCGGAGAAGAGGAGGATCGATTGAGGAGATCATCAAGACGCTGGACCATGCGGAGGTTGCAACGTTGATGAAGCTGATGAAACTGTCGGTTGGTGAGAGTGCGACAGGAACATCGACGAAATTGGAGCTTTCCTCCATCGATCTGAAGCTTGATGGACCAGCTACCTACCTGAATTGGTCACGGCGGGTGAGGAGAACCCTTGCAGGAAAGAACTTGGAGGGTTTCCTGTCAGGAGAGAAGACAGAGCCGGACGAGGGCTCGACAGGAAGCGACGAGTGGAAGTCCACTCGTATGGTGATCTACATTTGGCTTCTCAATTCTTTAGTTCAGTCGATCGCCGCCACAGTAGATGACATCAAGATTGTGAAGGATGTGTGAAAGAAATTGAGGAGGACCTACGATGGTGTAGGGAACAACTTGTGGGTTTTCCAGATCAAAGGGGAGATCGACGACATACATGGAGAAGATGGTGCAGGACTATGTCACGGAGTTAGAGCGTCTGTGGTTGGATTACGATCACTCCTCAGATTGGGCGAGTTGCGGGGACCCGAAGTGTATGGAGAGACAGGTATGTCTGCAGGAGAGGACGATGAAGTTCCTTAAAGGGCTGGCTGTAATGTTTGCTCAGAGGACAACAGTACTTCTAGCCCAACCGAAGATCCCCATCCTTGAGGATGCTATCTCGGCCATGATCCAGGAGGAGACTCGCATCAAGCTGCAGGCAGGGACATATGGTCCTCATGAAGTAAAGTCAACACTGATGGCTACCAGTTCGAGCGACACAGGGCCTAAGGGAGAGCCCTGACAGCACAACCGGCAGTGCTACAACTGCAGAGAGATAGACATCATCGGTATGCTTGCATAAAACCACATAAGGAGGGAGATCCAGGTGGTGGACGTGGACAGTTCTATGGATGCAAACATTTTGGAGGACGTGACCGTGGTCGTGGGGGTGGGTGGTCGAGGTGGTTATCGGACGAACCTGCTGGTAGAAGAAGGGGATGGGGAGCTGGTGGTACCTTTACTGAGGAGGATCAGACATTGATGGACATGCTAGAGGCACTCAGGAGGAAGCAGAGAGCATCAAATGATGGAGGCATGAGGAGTGGAACCGAGGAGGCGTCCACCTCATTCTTCGTTGGAGGCAACGTTGTCATGTATGCCCATCCATCAGAAGGTACTGACGACTCACTTGCCCTTGCATCTATATATTCCCTTAAATCGTCAGATTGGATTATCGACTCGTAGGCCTCTCGACATGTGACGACGAATGCTAGTGAGTTCTTCTCCTACACTCACCTAGCATCGGCAGACAGTATTCAAACAGCTGATGGTACTTTCCAGCCAGTGGTCGATAAGGGTACTGTAAATTGTACAAGATTAGTAAAATTATTCAATGTTTTGCATGCTCCATCTTTTCCAGTCAATTTTTTGTCCATCAGTTCTATAATCCTCTAAAATGTATTGTCTTTTTTGATATTCCTAATGTGATCTTCCAGGAGAAAAAGATGGGACGAAGACTTGGGACTGGCACTTGGCATGAGGGACTGTGGTACCTGGATCGAGAAGGACTGGATTCAGCATTGGTGTCTATGGCAGAGAAGGCAGGAATGAGAGGACTGAAGATGAGTGCCGAGGATACATTAATACTCCACCACAAGAGGTTGGGACACTCATATTTTGCTACGTTAAGTAAATTGTATCCAGCTATTTATGAGAAAACAAATAAGGAGAAACTAGTATGTGATGTATGTGATTTAGGCAAACTTACTAAGAGCTCATATGTTAGTACGGGTCATAGGAGTTCGTCTGCTTTTGATGTAATACATTCTGATGTTTGGGGACTATGTGCCATTACTACTATTATTGGTTACAAGTATTTTGTTTTCTTCATTTATTGTTCTTCTCGTGTCACTTGGCTATATTTGATGAAGAATAAGAGTGATATATCTACTTTTCGGGACTTTCATAAACATATCCAGACTCAGTACATGACAGTGGTGAAGGTACTGAGGTCGGACAATGGGACAGAGTATACCAACAGAGCACTTGCGAAATACTTGTCAGCCCAAGGGATACAGCATCAGACCACCTGTGTATACACACCAGCACAAAATGGAGTAGCAGAAAGGAAGAACATACACCTTCTGGAGGTGGCAAGAAGTATGATGATCGATATGAATGTCCCACAGAAACTGTAGGGGCATGCAGTGTTGACAACAACTAACTAATCAATAGGATGCCTTCGAAGGTACTGGGATGGAAGTCCTCATGTGAAATATTGCAAGAAAATAACAGTGGGATACTCCCACTGAAGGTGTTTGGCTGCATGTGTTTTGTGAAGGACAACGGACCGTCAGTTGAAAAACTTGATCCTAGAGCAGTCAAGTGCATCTTTGTGGGCTACTTGGCGACTCAGAAGGGGTATATTTGCTGGAGCCAGTAGAGAAGAAGGTTTGTGAGCATGAATGTTCACTTCAGGAAGCATGAGCCATACTACCGTCAGGAGGGAACCTTAAACAACTCACCTGATACTGCGAGTATGAGACGAGAGGGGGAGATTGGTGAAAGCCTGGTGACCGATTTAGGAGTATGGCATAGAGGCGCGATGAGGAAGAATATGAAGGTGAAGAGGAACATGGGGAGGAGATGAGAGGTGTTAGGCCCACAGCTCAGGGGGGGATACTTACCTACAGCATGAGAGGGAAGCAAACTGCAGGACCAGTACCTACAGTGCTAGTGCCAAGTCCCTTGCCTGCGTCCGTCTCGACTCCTGAGACACCTACACCACCACCAGTACGGAGAACCACTCGCAGCAATGCGAAAAATACTCCTGATAGATATGGTTGGGACCTTGCTCAGTTTGTTTCATATGATCATATCTCCTCTTCTCATGGAGCATTCATTACGTCTTTGGATAGTATTACTGTACCTAACAATTGACAGGTTGTCAAGATCCAAAGTGAAAAGCGACGATGCACGAGGAGTTGTGGGCTCTTGAGAAGAACCACACTTGGGAGTTGGTAAAACTGCCAGAAGGGAAGAGAACAGTCGGATGCAAGTGGTCTTTACTGTGAAGCAGAACCCAGATGGACAGGTTAAGCGCTACAAAGTTCGACTGGTGGCAAAATGATACAGTCAGACGTACGACATTGACTATGACGAGACCTTTGCACCAGTGGCAAAGATGAGCACTGTCAAGACCCTGATTTCTCTGGCAGCGAATTGGATGGAAGCTACACCAACTGGATGTGAAGCATGCGTTTCTTCATGGAGATCTAGTGGAGGAGGTGTACATGGAGATACCACCAGGATTCGGCACCAATCAGACAGTAGACAAGGTCTGCAGGTTAAATAAGTCCCTCTATGGACTGAAGTAGTCTCCTCGAGCTTGGTTTGACAGATTCAGGAGGACGATGATAGGAATGTGATATCGGCAGATCAATGCTGATCAACTGTGTTCTTCCGTCTGAGTGGAGGCTATATCACCATGCTTGCGGTGTATGTGGATGATATGATTATCACAGGAGATGATGAGCAGGAGATTACCCAACTTAAGGGGAAGCCTGACAAGGAGTTCGAGGTGAAGGACCTTGGCCTTCTTCGGTACTTCCTTGGGATTGAGATTGCTCGAGGAGCAGAGGGGATTGTTCTTTCTCAAAGGAAGTATGTGCTGGACCTTCTTACATATACAAGGATGTTGGGATGCAAATCTGTAGCGACGCCGATCGATCAGAGGTTCAAGCTGAGCGCGGAGGCTGGAGAACCAGTTGATCGGGACAGATACTAGAGACTGGTGGACAAGTTGATCTATTTGAGCCACACACGTCCTGATATCTGCTTTGCAGTGAGCCGCTAAATGCATGACCCACGGAAGGGTCATATGGACGCAGTGTACCAGATTCTGAGATACTTGAAGGGTGCCCCCGGAAAGGGACTGATATTCAGGAAGAAAATCACGTGGGCATCGAGGGCGACTGTGATTCTGACTGGACTAGCTTTGCTGATGACCGGAGGTCTACCTCGGGATACTGCATATTTGTAGGAGGCAACTTGGTCTCTTGGAGGAGTAAGAAGCAGTCAGTGGTAGCCAGATCGACAGCTGAAGCGGAGTATAGAGCTATGGCATTGGGAGTTGCAGAGCTGCTATGGTTGAATAATATGCTGGTGGAGCTGAAGCTTGATCAAGGTGCCAAGATGAAGCTGTGGTGTGACAACCAGTCTGCTATTAGTATCGCCAACAATCCAGTACAGCCTGACAGGACCAAATACATCGAGATCGATAGGTTCTTCATCAAGGAGAAGTTGGTTAGTGGACTACTGGAGCTAGGCCACGTTCCAACCAAGGATCAGGTAGCAGATGGACTGACCAAGGGACTTACCTCTGTGAGCATGATTAGAATATGTGACACGATGGGCTTAGTGAATATCTTTCGCCCACTTTGAGGGGGAGTTGGTATATTTAGTATTAGAATAAGTATATTGGAATATCTTGTTGGTATATTTGGTATGACAGAATATGCCACAGGATATTCCACAATGTAACGAGGAGGATTGTAAAGCTATATATAGCCAAGAGACTATCAATAAAAATCATCATAAATATTCAACAAATTTGGCACAAGATGGTTGATGTCAGATGAACAGCCGATCATAAAAACTCTGTCAAATCTTTATAGACTTTTCTTGTGCTCAATATCCTACCCATTGTGATGGGAGAAGACTTGGATGATGATTGATCATGTGGTGCATGCAATACATGTATTGTCTTAAATTTCTATTTAGGCAGAAGTTCATCTGAACCTAACATCTATTATCTGTTTGAAGTTGATTTCAACAAAACTCACCATTTAGAGTTAAGGATGGCTAGTTCCACTACACGGCAACTTGGCAGCCTTTTACTACACACAATTTTGAATTAGAAGGAATCTACTTTTCCAAGTTGTTAGTTGACGGATCAAACAGGAGTTTTACCTGTTGCTGCAAAAAGACAAAACTTCTTTTTTCCTTTCCTCATGCATTGCATAGTTTATAATTCGTCAATTTTGTTTTTACAGATTGATTCCTCTTATTGACACATCTTTGTTCCGCAATGAGATGCAAAATGAGGAAAATGTTTTGGTCACTTCAAGTTCAGATCGTACCATTCGTCTCTGGTGGAAGGTTTGGTATTTACCCTAGCAAAATATCTTCTATAAGTTATATAAGCCTAACTTGTCGTTGAATGAAACATGTTCTTGTATGCATGGTGTCTGTTTCTCCTTCCAATAGTCTCTCTGTGGTTTCATCTATGTACAAAATCATTTTCTTAATTGTTTAATGCATTTAATACCAGGTTAACTTGTAGTATATTTACATTTGGGCATAGACAAGTAGAAATATAAATATTCCTCTATCATTGTAGTCCTACTGTGTTTTTTTCTAGTTCTAGGTGTGATGTAAATTTCTCAATAAAACTTTACTGGAATCCAAAAGTGTTTCCCCCCCTTTTTTTTTCTCTGAGTCGAGACTAATGGGGTAAGTACTGAACCAGGAAACCCTTTTCTTTCTTCTCTTTATTTTTTTAGGCTTGGGATTGAACCCAAGACCTCCCAATAACCCTCACCAGCACAATTGCTGGGCCACCCCCGGTGAATGGTGATTGAACCAGGAAACCCTGATTAGCACGAATCCACGGAAAGTTGAACCAAGGAAAGTTGATTGTTGCAACCAAACCTAAATGTTTGGTGTCCCAGCGATCATGCATCCTCTTTCTGATTTCTTTATACTTATATTCATCATATTCTTCTATGTGATGTTACCAGAAGAACTTTGGGTGCCTTGACCGTCTAGACACGGTCTGGCTCAGGTACTTGGATTTCAAGTTGCTTAACCATTTTTCTTTATAATACTATAAATGTAAATGCAAAGTGAAGATAAGCATAACTGTTGATTAAAGGTTGAAGGAAGCATAAGTATATAACATATAACAATTCATGAGAAGCCTTTATACATGATGTAAATTGTCAAAACAACACATTCGACGAACCATTTTGTATTCATTTTGTAGATGGTTAAGGAAGTTTTACTAGCAATCCTCAAAAGAAAGCCTACCGTTCCCTTAATTAGAGGGTTTTGTATTGTTTGCGCGAAATGTCAACCATGTGTAAAATATTAGTGTAGTTGGAAGCTTTAAGTAATTTGCTGTTGTTATTGTGTATATACTTAATATGCAGGCATATACTCATTTCTAATGACCATATGTACAGTGGCGGACACAAATTTAAAAGACGGGGGGGGGGGGGGGGGGGGGGGGGGGGGGGGGGGGGGGGGGGGGGGGGGGGGGGGGGGGTGGGGGGGGGGGGGGGGGGGGGGGGGGGGGGGGGGGTGGGGTTGTTCAACCTCAAATGTAAAGACAAGGGGGGGGGGGGGGGGGGTTGTTCAACCTCATGTAAAGAAAAGTCCAAAATGGAATCATAATTAAACCTATACTATATATATATATATATATATATATATATATTATATATATCAAGGCTGGTAGCTCAGTGGCTAGAGTGGAGACATAAGACCCGAGTTGACGGTGTGTTGAATCCCGATGGGAACGAACATGAACAATTATATATATATAATATATAATATATATATATATATATATAAAAGCATAAATAAACTTCATAGACCAAGTCAAAGAGTTAAGACTTTACGCAAATCAGACTCTACGCAAGGCTCATTAAAAGACTCTATTGAGTCAGATTCAAATTCTACGCGAGCTCTTTTACGCGAGAGCCATTCTCAGCTTTTACGCGAGAGACAGGCTGTCAGACTGCATTTAATGCGCGTGATATTGATATGACAGTATGATTTTCTGACAGAACATTGCACAGAAGCCGAGAAATTTTTTTAACCAAACCCAACACTTGTCGTTTAGCGTGCAGATGGGCTACTTTACGCTCAAGAGATCATTTCCTTTACGCATGAAAGCTATTGAGTCTTTACGCTCAAGGCTTTGTGTGCGTAGAGTTTATTTGAGCTAATTATACGCTCAAGGCTACTTTTCAGCCACTTACGCAGGAAGTCTATTTTGGGTTATTTTACGTCCAGTCTGCTACTTACGCAGGAAGTCTATTTTGGGTTATTTTTACGTCCAATCTTTTCTGGCTATGTGAGAACGTGGTCTGCATACGTGGCTTTCATGCCACACTTATCGAGGAACGTGTGTACGTGCTCTCCCTTTTGTTGAAGTTGTGAGACACGTGTCACCTTGCGTAGAGATCAAAACTCTACATGGGACACGTGTCATCACGCGTAAAGGTTGATTTTCAATCGTGGGTGGCAGTACTTGCGTAGAGACCCAATTTTGTTGCTTTTTACGCACAGAGGGTCTAGTCTATAAATAGACTTATTTTTAACAAAAGAAAGACATCAAGAGAGATATACAAAAGAGGAGATTATGAGAAAACTCATACTTTCAGAGTGATATTTCCAGAAGCGTTCTTCAACTTTTTCTCAAGAACACGGTTAAGCAAAGCAGGAAATCATTCGACTGTGCCATCAGTGCGTTGTGTCGATACCTTTCTGGTGACTTAGTTCTTCCGATTGTTCATCTTCTTCATTTCTCTTCATCATCATCGTGTGCCAAGGAATAAAGTGATCGCTCTCAGATCAGACTTCCATAGCAATACTTTCCAGAAACAATTTATACTTTTGTACTTTTTCGTTTTCTTTCAAAAGCCAATTTTAGGTATTTTGTTAAGTGAAACAAAAGCTGGGGACGACTTTCTCCTCTGACGAGAAAACAATTGCTCAATATGATAATGTGTCGGTCGGATCGACAAAGAAGACTCTGGTTGTTCAATTTGACCAGATTGCTTACGAAGAAATGCTCCGAACTGGGGGTAGTACTCGCTGCTCAATGTTCAAAAATCGCGGAAGGTGCGAAAAGTTTGGATTCCTAAGTCCAAAGCATCCTCTGATCTCCCTGTTGTCTCTGAAGGCAAGGGAATTCTTCCCACTCTTGTTGTGGAGGCTCCCGTCTGTGACGAGGCAGTCTCTACTTCAGTGTTGCGTCCCGGACGTAAAAATCAGTCTCCCGTCTGTGACGTGGTAGACACCCAAGTCTTGCGCTCCGCGCGTAAATATCAGTCTCCCGTCTGTGACGTGGTAGACATTAAAGTCTTGCGCTCTACGCGTAAGGGTAAATTTTCCGTCTGTGACGTGGCAGATGTTCATGTTTTGCGCTCTACGCGTAAAGGCAAATCTCCTGTCAGTGACATGGTAGATAAAGTTCACAATGATGCCTTGCATCTAAAGTGAATTTGCCTACACGCATGCAGCGTAAAAACAAGAATTCTATTGTTGGTAAAACTTCAGTTTTTCACCAACAACCTTCTTACACTGCTTTACGCAAGGTACAAACCTTCAGATTACACGTAATGCTGATGGAGTTCTTTGTGCACAAAAATCTCAGGATTTACGCACGCAACTCCAGGCGCGTAAAAATATCAGTTTGGTTCTGCTAATGCAGCCAGTAATCTTCTTTATACGCAAGGGACTAAACGTTTCTCTGTCCTAAATATAATAAAGAAGACGACTCCTTCCACTCCTGATTTACGCGAGTTACTTGTACAAAAACGTTAAAAACAGAAAATCTCCTGTGATACTCCCCAAAAAAAATCATCATTGTGAGTGTCACCAGATTGTAATCAAATGTTGTTCGGCTTCTAAACGGTCAATTTTTGACCGATTAAGCTATAATGTGCCTCAGCAAGATGATCAAGAACATGAGTTGTCCTATGCATCAGTTAATATGGCATCTCATCAATAGAGGACGACGTCCAAGATGCAATTCGTCTCGGACTCCAAGCCAACACATTCAACACCCGACTCCTTGACACTTTTGAAGGGGTATATCAGCATACTCGGTCAAGAAGTCAAAGATCGTTGCAATCTTAGATTCAGAAGCTGGGGGTACCCAGTCTTTGGAGTCAGAAACTGATAGCGTTGATTCATACCTCTACACCAATCCTCTGTATGTTCAAGGGAGGTTGAATCCTATGCTATCGGAGATGAACCGGAGACGTCAACTTCTAATACAGAGCAACGTCTCTCAGCGTGGAACAATCACTGAAAGACATGCTTGCAATGATGCAAAATATGCATCAATAATAATAACTCACAACTGTTCAGCCGGCAGTGGTAACACCGGTGCAGGTACCAGCACAAACTCAAGATAGTCAAGGGGGTTTATACACCTTTGAATAATTTAGTCAAGAGCCTGCTATCAATCAAACTCCGCAGCTCCAGATCCTCTCATTTCAGAAGATGTACCACCTCCGGTGGGGGTTACGGTACATCCAACCACTATCCAATCAAATGTGCTTCCCCAAACTAGTGAAGCTATTCAAGCAGTGCGTGAGCTAAAAGCACAGTTTGAGGTTCTTAAGCACAAAGATCAACTCCAGAGTTAGGGATCAAACAACTTTATCCTCCTCAAACTGGAATGATGTACCCTTTCCTCCAAAATTCAAGCCACAATCTATGGTGTTTTGATGGAAAGGCTTCTCCAAATTAATATATCAATTATTTTGATATTATGACTGTACATTTGCAAAAGAATGATGCTCTTCTCACCCGAGTTTTTATTGGGTGTTTGACGGGTTCAGCATATGACTGGTATCGCAGTCTACCCGACAATTGCATATCGTCTTTGACGAGTTTAAAGCAATTTTCTCTTCCGTTTCTATGAAGGAGGCATGGACATGAATATGTCCTCCTTAATAGAGATTAAACAGAAAGAGAAGATGATACTCGGACGTTTATTGAACGTTTCCGACAGGCTACTTTGAAGATGCCTCCTGGTATGCCAGATTCAGCATTGATTGATACATGCAAAATGAATCTGCGACCAACCATTGCTGTCTTTACAGGCTCTCAATTCACAATTGGGCCTCATTCATTATAACAGCAGTTTCAGCCGAGACCAATGGTAGATTGGCTCGTGAACATGGGATGATCTTTGCCTCAGAAGACAAAGGAAAGAAAGCCTCTTCAGGTAATAATTCCGGCAATCGCAATGGGAAAGGGAAGGAAATCCTAGTGGTTAATCTTTCAAAACCCAAAACGACGCCAAATAATCCGGAGTCTTCCAAACCAAAAGAAGAGTACTCTTTTGACAGTGATATCCCAGGGATATTCCAATGTCTTGTCAAGAGTGGTAAACTCCAGTTTCCAGAGCCAAAACGACCTAATGAGGTGAATCTAACTAACAATCCCAAGTATTGTATCTATCATTGATACATAAATAATCCTACCAAGGCTTGCTATGTCTTAAAGAAGAAAATCCAAGAGTTGATAAATACTAATGCCATCGCTTTAACCAATGATGAGCATACAGCCAAACTAATATGATTTCTCTTCATTTGGAGGTTTTCCTCCATAGCAAGTTCCAGATGGGATTGTCCCAATTCCTAAGGCAACAATGAAGATTGTGAATCTCCCGCCTGCTAGAGAGCAAAGTGAAGGACTATTGTCCCTCACATTAAAAAATGGTGAAATCATGTGGGTACACCCTGACTTAGTACCTGAAAAGGATGAAAGTAAAACTTCAAAATCCAAGAAAGGTCGAAAAGTCAAAACCTGTAATATGATTTCTCATGTTGTTACTCCAGATCATGATGATTTGGATCATCTTTGGGACGGCATTCCTTTGGAGGATAGGCTGAGGGGTTTGAATATATGCCCTCCAGTTTAACTCCTCCTACCAAATTTAAACTTACTCATCAGCAATGGTTAGCAATGAATAGTGTCCCCTTATACAGGGCACAACAAGTCTTTGCTGCTTATGAGAAAGCTCCTATAGGGATTTTTTCTCATGTCCCGAATACCCCTACTCCTGTGGCTACAGAGGTCTCTGCTCCTCCTTTCCTGTTGAACCATCTATTGAAAGTCCGCTACCCACTCACATGTACAGTCAACAATCAGTCCATCTCATGAAAAAGATGGGCTAGACTTTCAAAAGGCGGAAGACTTGAACTATGATAAAGGAATGCGACTTCCTTTACAAATTCAAAGTCAAAAATCCACTGTTGGATTAGGATTTGAGGTCCCTCATAAAAATTCTCGCAAGAAGAAGACTAAGGGAAAGAAGACTAAAACCTGTAATATGGTACTTCATTCTCCAGAGTCTGAAGAAACCTTTGCTGGTACGAGATCTGGTAAAGAATACCCCAAGATTATGAGAGAACTTCCAAAGAAGCGGAGGACGTTGCTGAAACACTACCAGTTCAACCATCTCCTGTTCTGCTGAGGCAAGACCTTCTAAACCATCTGTGGTTGAGAAAGGGAAACAGAAAGCAGTACGCTTTGACGTCCCATTGAAATCTGCTTCAAATCAAGGGGTAGTGATGAAACCCTACAAGTTTGATATTCTAGCCCAATTAGCTAATACTCCGGCTAGACTTTCTATCTTTGAGTTGCTTCGTCTTTCTAAAGAAAGTCGAGAAACTTTGAGCGAAGCTTTGCTACAGGCGGATTCATGTTTAGCTCAACTCAAGGTCCTGACAATATACCGGTGTCGTGTCCACAATGTCATAGTGTGATGGAATCGATTCCTAACATTACCTTCACACAAGAAGATATGCTGTTGAAGCATAATAGACACGACAGGCCTCTGTGTTATACATGGTATATTGACTCTACTGAAATTGACAGGATTTACATTGATCCTGGGTCTTCTATTAGCATTATTCTTCAGAGTATGCTACGACCCTTGAGGATTCCTACTAGTGATTTGACTTACACTAGTACAACAATAGTTGGTTTCAACTCTGGAAAGAGTAAACCATTGGGGAAGATTCGTCTGAAGATTCAAATAGGTGATCTTCGAACTATGGCGACCTTTTATGTTATCAACTCAGATGTATCTTACAACATCCTTCTTGGAAGACCGTAGATACATGAGCATAACATTGTGTCTTCAACTCTCCACCAATGCTTCAAATATGTGGATTCTCAAGGGATTGTGAAGACTGAATTTGCAGATGTCAATCCTTTTAAGGGTGTTGAAGCCTATTTCTCTGATTCAATACTCTACAAACAGGAGCATGTGAAAGAATATCTGATATGGCTGAAGATCGGTCGCCTGCAGAAGATCAACCTGTCTTAGAAGATCCTCCAGAAGATCAATCTTTGATGATTAAAGTTAAAGGTCGAATTCAACCCCAACCTGTCAATGGCGAACCTTTGATGATTAAGGTTAAAGGAAGAACTCGAGCTTCGTTTGAGGAATCTGTGAGAATTCCAGTCAAGAGCCAAGTTCAACCTCTCATGATCAAAGTCAAGGGACGTACTTCTCGTACAAATGATCCAGAACCACTGATTATCAACCTTGACAAGTCTGCGCTGAAGACGGATGACGATCCGTTAATGATCAATCAAAAGCGTAGTAGTCAGTTTGTAAATGATGTAAATATTGATCATTCTGTACTTTCTCATATTAATGAAGATTTTCTTTTGGAGTATATGGCTGTCAAATTTATTGAAAGAATGACTTTATCTGTTGATAATCAAAGTCATCAACATAAAATGACATAAATACAGAGGAAACCTTATATATTATCATAAGAAATTTTTTTTCCTCCTCATGTCGATGTTGGACCCTATGCTCAAAGGTTCCTAACATTTTCTCCTTATCTTCTACCTGTAGTCTCATCATCACAAGCTTGTGTAACTTATAGACGTCATGAACAATCTTATTTTGTGTTCCCGTCTAATAAGAAAACAAGCGCCAAATTGTGTTTGGCTTGGCTAGAAATATCCCTGTTACTCACAGATGATCTCATAGAGAAAGATAAGAAAAATCAGAATCGATAAATATAGTCAACAATCTCTTAAGATTATCCAGAATATGGGATATGATTTGAAAACTATGCTAGGTCTCAATCAAGGCAAAGATAGACGGTTACCATTATGTGGTGATCCTTTTACCAAAAAACTCGTCATGGGTTGGGATACGATCCATCCTACATGTTTAATGAAGATATACAAGAAGAATTTTCTTCCAGTTCTTCACAATCCTCAGATTCTGAAGAAATCCAGTTCATTGAATCTGATACATCCCACATGTATAAAGAAGATATGGAAGAAGAATTTTCTTCCAGTTTTTCAATCCTCAGATTTTGGAGGAAACCAGTATGTTGAATCTGAGTGCGTCTTTTCAGTCAACATGGTTCAAACTGATGGTGAATCTGAGCCATTTGAAAATGACCCTTGGGCACAACAAATGGACACTCAATGGAAGCTTCGTTTTGAACAGCGACAGCCACCTACAGAAGATAAAATTGTCCAGATTGACGTTGGAGACGGAACTACGTCTAAGCCGATATTCATCAGTAAAAACCTTCTGAAGATGAAAAAGAAGAGTTGATAAAGCTGATTAAAGAATATATTGATATCTTTGCATGGAGTTTGAGGATATGCCGGGTCTAGATCCTAAAGTAGCTACTCATAAACTCAATATTCTTCCTAATGCCAAACCTGTAAAACAACAGCCGCGGCGTTTTCGACCAGACATGATGGATGCAATTGAAGCAGAAGTCAAAAATTGATCACATGTGGTTTTGTTCGTGAAGAACAACACCCAGATTGGGTTGCTAACATTGTTCCTGTCATGAAGAATGGAAAAGTCCGAATTTGCATAGATTTTCGAGATCTTAATGCAGCTTGTCTAAAAACGAATTTCCACTACCGATTACCGATGTCATGATAGATACATGTGGTTTTGAACGCATGTCTTTCATAGACGGATTCTCAGGATACAACCAAATTAAGATGCATCCAGAAGATGAAAAGCATACCGCTTTCCGTACACCCTTGGAGTTTACTGCTATACGGTTATGCCGTTTGGTCTGAAAAATGTCGGTGCTACGTATCAACGGGCCATGAGCAATATCTTTCAAGAACATCTACGAAAACAGTTGAATGTTATGTGGATGATATTGCTGTCAAAAGTCGATTAAAAGATGATCACATTCAAGACTTGAAGACAGTATTTGAGTTGATGCGTCAACATCAACTGAAGATGAATTCCACTAAGTCTTTCTTAGGGGTTTCCAGTGGCAAATTTTTGGAATTTTTCATCACTCACTTCTCAAGGTATCCATGTTGATCCTGATAAAATCAAAGCAATTCTTGAAATGCGTCTCCACGTAATCTGAAAGAACTCCGTGGCTTCCAAGGTCGTATTGCTTTATCAGGAGATTTATATCCAATCTTTCTGGGAGATGTCAACCTTCTCTCGTCTATTAAAGAAGGTGTATCATTTGTTTGGGATGAAGCATGTCAAAAAGCCTTCAATGACATCAAGCAATACCTTACAAATCCACCTGTTCTGGTACCTCCAGTAGTAGGAAGACCATTTTGCTATATGTTCGAGCCTTAGATCATTCTCTTGGTGCTCTTCTTGCACAGAAAAGTGATAAGGTCATGAACATGCAATTTATTATCTTAGCCGAATGATGGTTGGAGCTGAACACAGGTATACTCCTGTGGAGAAAGAATGTCTGGCCTTGGTTTTTGTGTTCAAAAGACACGACATTATGTGTCAGGACAAACTATTCATGTCATATCCAGAATAAATCCTATTTGGGTATTGATGAGAAAGCCGAGCATTTCTTAACTCCAGGTTAGCCACCTGGGCAATGTTGCTTACTCCTTATGATGGTCTATGTACCTCAAAAATCAGTGAAGGGTCAAGCATTAGCTGATTTTTAGCAGCCCACCCTATACCTGAAACCTCTAAGCTATATGAGGACATTCCAGATGAAGTCGTGGATTGCAACATGACTTTGAGGGATGACATTTGACAACTATATTTTGATGGAGCCACAGCGGGATTAGGTCTTGGGGTCGCCACCGATGTTGGAATGGTAGTCTCTGCTCGATCAGCCACCGACGGGCAGCAACGACGGGCTTCTTGCCCTTGGCGCTGGCGGTGGTCTTACTCTTAGGGGCCATTGAGTTGAACTAAGATTTCGAAGAAGAAGAGAGTAAAAGAGATTGAGATTGCGAGAATGAGTAAAGTTCTCTCTCTACCCGGCAAAGCTCTATTTATAGAAATTTTGAAATCGGTTCAAATTTCCGAAATTTACGCTGACTGTTGGATATCCCGAGCTTTACGCGGACTGTTGGGTATCCCGAACTCTACGCAGATGACCGTTGGGTATCCCGAATTCTACGCGGATGACTGTTGGATATCCGAATTTTACGCTTCTGTTCAAAGTATTTCAAATTTTAGAAAAATTTAAAACTTGAAGGGGGTCTTGTAGAAGCATAAAATAAACTTCATAGACCAAGTCAAAGAAGTTAAGAACTTTACGCAAAGTCAGACTACGCAAGGCTCATTAAAAGACTCTATTGAGTCAGATTCAAACTTCTACGCGAGCTCTTTTACGCGAGAGCCATTCTCAGCTTTTACGCGAGAGACAGTGTCAGACTGCATTTAATTGCGTTGATATTGACTCTGACAGTATGATTTTCTGACAGACATTGGCACAGAAGCCGAGAAATTTTTTCACCAAACCCAATACTTGTCGTTTAGCGTGCACTGGGCTACTTTACGCTCAAGAGATCATTTCCTTTACGCATAAAGCTATTTGAGTCTTTCGCTCAAGCTTTTGTGCGTAGAGTTTATTTGAGCTATTTATATGCTTAAGGATACTTTTCAGCCACTTTACGCAGGAAGTCTATTTTGGATTTTTTACGCCTAGTCTGCTACTTTACGCAGGAAGTCTATTTTGGTTATTTTTACGCCCATCTTTCTGGCTATGTGAGAACGTGTCTGCATACGGCTTTCATGCTACACTTATCGAGGAACGTGTGCACGTGCTCTTTCCATTTTGTTGAAGTTGTGGGACACGTGTCACCTTGCGTAGAGATCAAAACTCTACATGGACACGTGTCATCACGCGTAAAGGTTGATTTTCAATCGTGGGGGCAGTTACTTGCGTAGAGACCCAATTTTTGTTCTTTTTACGCACAGAGGGTCTAGTCATAAATAGACTATTTTTAAAAAAAGAAAGACATCAAGAGAGATATACAGAAATGGATTCTGAGAAAACTCATACTTTCAAGAGCGATATTTCCAGAAGCGTTTCTTCAACTTTTTTCTCAAGAACAGGTGAAGCAAAGCAGCAGAAAGCATTCGACTGTGCCATCAGTGCCGTTGTGTCGATACCTTTCTGGTGACTTAGTTCTTCCGATTGTTCAACTTCTTCAGGCAGTTCTCTTCATCATCATCGTGTGGTCTAAGGAACAAAGTGATCGCTCTCAGATCAGACTTCCATAGCATACTTTCCAGAAATAATTTTGTACTTTTGTACTTTTTTCGTTTTCTTTCAAAAGCCAATTTAGCATTTTGTTAAGTGAAACAATATATATATATATATATATATATATAATATATGAGGAGGGATCTACATCCCCCATGCATCCCATGATAACACCCGTTGGATCTTGTTTAAGTCATCTAATCTTAACCGTTGAAAAATCAACTGTTAAGATTAGATGACTTAAACAAGATCCAATGGATGTGAAAGAGGGGATACATAGGAGATGCAAAAGTGAGGGATGCGGATCCCTCCCCCCCTCTCTCTCTCTATATATATATATATATATATATATAATATATATTATATATATTCTGGCGGCGGTTCAGGAGTTCTTCGCGGAGGGCAGGTTTCTGAAGGAGATGAACCACACTTTCTTGACGCTGGTTCCTAAGAAGGAGGGAGCGACCTCGCTCGCAGATTTTTGACCCATTGCTTGCTGTAACTTTCTTTATAAGATTATCACTCATCTTATGTGCAGGCGTATGGAGGGGATTATGCAGGAATTGGTGTCCCAGAATCAAGCAGCGTTCATCAAGGGCCGATCGATAGCAGAGCACAGCCTACTAGCTCATGAGATGGTGAGGGAGTTCAGCAAACCTGGGGGATGAAGGCTTGTGTGAAGCTTGACCTCCGGAAAGCCTATGACACGGTTAACCGGGACTTCCTGTGTCACTTGATGCTTGCCATGGGGTTCGACGAGAGGTGGGTTGCGAGGGTGAGGGAGTGCATTTGCTTTCCTACTTTCTCAGTCCTCATCCAGGGCACGCCACATGGCTACTTCATGAGCAACAGGGGGTTGAGGCAGGGTGACCCCCTCTCACCGTATTTGTTTACCTTGGTGATGGAGTACTTTACATGCATGATGGACACGGCGGTGCATAGCAAGAGGATCGTCCCCCTTTTCCGGTTGGTGAGACCGGTTGTCTCCCATTTGATCTATGCTGACGACTTATTGGTGCTCCTCCAGCCTTCCATGCGGGGCATGAGAGCGCTCTCTGACATTATGGAGGAGTTCGGGCGGCTATCTGGGCTCCAGTTAAACAGGAAGAAAAGCAGAGTATACTTCAGTTCCCGGTGTACACTGCAGGAGGAGAGAGCCTTCGCCTTGGGAGTGGACAAAGGCGAGCTCCCAGTGAAATACTTGGGGGTCCCGCTGACGATCAACTATGCCAGAGAGCAGGATTGTCACAGCTTGGTGGATTTTGCTCAGTGGAGAGTGGAAGGCTGGCAGACTGCGGGTCTATCATTTGGAGGACGGATTGAGTTGGTGCGTTCGGTTATTGCTGGCATCACGATGTTCTGGCTCCAGTCTATCTAGATCCCGACGACTACTATTCGGAAAGTGGAGGCCATCTGTGCTGACTTCATCTGGAGGGGAGGGATGCATGCGATCTCCTGGGACCAGCTATGTCGTCCTCGGGAGGAAGGAGGAGTGGGTCTGAGGCCTCTTCATGCGGTCAGGAAGGCAGCTTGTGTGAAGATGGCCTGGAGATTCATTAAGGGGGGTCGCTTTGGGCGGAATGGTTGGGAACAGATACTTAAGGAGGACTAACTTCTGGGCCTGCATGATAGACAATAATTTCTCGGTCACATTTAAGGCCATTCTGAGGTGTCGGCCGGTGCTTAAGACCGCTATCTGCAGGAACATGAAAGATGGGACGACCACCGACCTCTGGCTTGATCCTTGGTTGGGTTCCAGATCCTTGCTCGAGATATTGGGAGGTCAGCTGGACAAAGAGGCGGGCAGGGGGCTCACATGCAGTCGGATCATCAGAGATGGAGTTTGGAGGCCAGACGGATATCCCTATACTGTTCAGCTTGCCGAGGAGATTCGCCTTATTACTATTGGCGTTAGCCAGCATGAGGATTCCTGGAGCTGGGCCGGTCCAGGTTCGGGGGGAGGGTCAGGTCTATTCTGCTATCGTAGCTGCTATGACTTGGTTCGGACCCACCACGACCGGGCTGAGGAGGTGGACTTCATTTGGGGTAAGTTGTCCGAAAAATACAACTATGTGCCTACCGACTTCTACGGGGCAGACTTATGACGAGAGACAGACTCCTCAGGTTTGTGATGCAGATCCCAGATGCCAAGTGTGTGCTATGTCATGGGGAGGACGAATCAATGGGACATCTCTTCTTTGTATGTCCGATGACCTGGCACATTTGGACTGAGCAGTGCGTGCAGCTGAGAGGAGGAGTTGGGGTGGATAGAGACATCCGGAGCATTCTTAGCTGGATCCGAGATCACAGAGGCCGGGATCCGGGGTGGGCCAAAAGAGCCAGAGTTCGTCTCGCCGCTTCCGTTTGGCACATCTGGAATGAGCGGAACAGACGTATTTTCGAGGGCTTGACTATCCCCTCTATTGGAATTCTACATAACATAGAATTCGATGTATCAGTAATGGCCCCATAATATTATAATTTGGGGCAAGAGAAGTTGTGATATTTATGTATTGTAATACCTTTTCCGCTATGTGCGAGGAATAAATTCACCATTATTCCAAAAAAATATGCTCAAAAATTAGTCGGATGTTTTCATATTATGGAACCAACCTATATTACAACCCTTGATTTGGATTACAAGGTTAAGGTTACACATGTATCTTTTAAATAGATACTCTCATATTTTAATTTTAGTCTTGCAATCCAAATTCAACGGTTGTAACATAATATGAAACCACCCGACTGGTTTTAGAGCATATATATATATATATATATATATATATATATATTACAAAAAATAAGATAACTAATCTCATATTACAGTACTCCTCTTCGATTGCACATATTCAGAAATCGTTGAATAATGTCTTCATTGCGGGTAGTCTCAGATATGTCTTTCTCAATGTAAGCGACCAAACACTCGGTCATAAACTCATCTCCAAGTTGATGTCGATTGCGTAGTTTAGTCTTGATCATTTTTATGGCTGAAAATACCCTCTTAGCAGTTGTTGTTGCAACGGAAGATTAATGCCAACTTCATAAGCAGAAATACCAACAAATTGTCGATGACTCTTGGTGCCCACGCCTTAGAAAAAAATCTTTGCATCCTGAAATATAGTAAAAAAGTGCGCTAAAGAACTGACAGTACAAAATATACGAGTTGAGCTGATATTATATGAACTCTAAATAGGGACAAACATTTAACAAACAAATTGCGCAAAAGAGGAGACGCAAATGCAAGTTGGAGAGTACAAGTAACAAACTAATATTAACTAAGAACATAAGAGGAAACAAAAAACTCATGCAAAAATAATAACAAAAAAAGTATAAGAGATCAAGTTCAAAATTGATATATTATACAAGTTGCCACGTCAGAAGAAAAAATTAAAAATAAATAGCCAATGATTGGGGGAATAAGAACTAGAATTGGAATATGATAGAGATGAAATAACCAAATAGGTACCATTTGGATATCAGATGCTCATCGACAAGTTCACTTTCTAAATTGAAATATCGACTTACATAATTATAGAATTTCATAGCCATAAATCAGACTCTTGTGCCATAAAATCAATTTGTGTTAATTTTATGGCTAATAAGAGTATCAGTTTTCATAATATTGTGTAATAGTAATATATTACACAATATTAATTACCTCTTCCCAAACAATATCTGGTCTCTTTAATAATTACATATGAGCTTCTCTAAATGTGGTCTACGTGTGACGTTCCTTCTCCAGACTCCAACAAGTGCTCTTCTTTCTCTTCCTCAACTCACTCCCTCTTCTTCTAGTTTCACTAGAATGATAGAAACTCATACTCAAAGAAGAGCATATGTAATATCTTAAAGAGAGATCTCTCTTTCTCTCTCTCTCCATGTGTGTAATGAATATGTGCCTCTTTGTATTGTATGACTCCTCAATTGCGTAGCACACTCCCTTCCCCTTCCCCCCTCTCTCCCTTTCCTCCTAAGGTCTATTCCTATGTTCAGATGAATGGATCGCTTGCGGAATTAAGCATGATGAGTTTTGCAGAGGATGACATGAAGGGCGTGTTCTGCAGGGAATGTGCTCCAATAATGGCTCTTTGTCCCTCTCATAGAGTATGAGGTTTGCAGAGAAGGACATGGAGTGTTTTGCTGGAAATGAGCTTGAGGATTTAAAAAAAAGTTCACTGGGGTTAGTTGACCCCACTTGCCCCAACGTGTGTCCGTCCCTGCATATGTAGAAGCTCCAACCTGAGCATCAATATCTTAAAAGTTAACAATCGAGGGCATAAATGGAGGCAGCCGCTGTGGGGTGGGGGTGGAGGGTAGAAGGAGAGGGGGCTAGCACTTAGGGGCTTGGTGGAATTAAGCATTATGAGTTTAATAAATAAATTAATATTAGAGATACTAGATAAAGCCTATTCTGTTGAAAAATAAAATTGAACATAGAAAAAATGATAAGTGCCGAGTGAGAGCATCTCTAAGGAGTATTATATTAATTAATGTTCATGAAGTTGCCTAATTGCAACACTATAGTAATTAGTTACAGATTTATATTAGTAAAGTAAGAAGGGTAGGGCACAAGAATGATGATTATGGATAATGAAGAAATCTTTGGATTGAAGAGAACTGGATTTCGTTTAAAAGCAAAAAAGAAGGAAGTAAATAAGTTCTATGCGTACATGGAGCTGGTAAGGTACTAAGGTACTGGAGGAGTCTGCCACAGATGTTGGAAGAGGGGAACCGTGGAAGAGGTCTCTGGCCATGCAAGAGGCCGTCAAAGGTCTGGAGAACATTATTGCTCATCACTGTTGATAGTTGCTAGTGTTAAGAGGAAGGGGGAAAGAGATGTGGAATTGGGAAACAACATCTGGATAAATGGATTTAGGTATTTAGTATTAATGGCTTTGAGTTTAATGGGTCGTATATCACCCAACTCCAAGCTTTTATGTAACCCACTTGAAATAAATAGACTATTCTTAGGTATGCTTGTTCCGCCACAAGCCCCTCCTTGTACGTTTTTAATATTTTGCTTTTCTTTTCAATTTGAGATTTACTTAGAAGGTTAATGGAAAGATTTAGAGAGAAAAAAATTCCAGAAATTTACATATGCTTTTTATTGACCTAGAGAAAAGACTTTGAAGAAGAAACGTGTTTCTAATAGTTATATCGAGACTATTAAGTATATGATAGAGTTACGACGATTGTACGAGGGGAGGAGAAATGAACCCGCTCCCTATTACCATTTGCTTATATCAATGATCAACGTTGAGTTTTTATCTTTTTACGATAGTTATGGATAGAATTACTAAGCATATCCTTGAGGAGGTTCTATGGTGTATGATGTTTGCTGATGATAGTGTGTTGGTTGATGAGAGTAGAAGAGGGTTAGATGCTAAAATAGAACTATGGAGAGAGACGTAGGAATATAAGGGAGTTAGGATTACTAGCACGAAAATAGAGTGTATGAAATGTAATTCAAACTCAAAGTCAATGATAAATAAGGGGGTAGGGGTGGTATATATAGAAGGACAAGAGATACCTAAAAGTAATAGCTTTCGGTATTTAGGATCAATCATTCAACATATAGAGAGATTGTGATGGATGTCAACAAGATGGTTGAGATGGAGTACTTTGTGATCACAAGGTACCTCTGGAGTTGAAATAAAAATTCTATAGAACTGTTATAAGACGAGCTATGCTTTATGGGTTAGAGAGTTCGACAATTAAGAACATATCTAGAAAATTAGTGTAGCTGAAATGAGAATACTAAGATGGATGAGTAACAATACATTAAAAGATAGGATAAAAGATGAGTTTACTCGTGGGAACTAGGAAGTTAGAGGTGACACCAATGGAGGACAAAATGCGAGAAAATCGACTTAGATGGTTTGAACATGCGCAAGGCAAAGCAATTGATGCACCAATAAGGAGAGAGAATATAGTAGTAAATGGAACTGCTAGGATTAGATGTAGGTCTAGACTAACATGAATTGACGTGTTAAAGAAGGATATAAACTTTGTTAGCGTTACAAAGGACATGACCCTTAATAACGCCAAATGGAAGAAAATGATTCAAGAGCTGACCCCATAAATTTGGGATAAATGCTTTATTGTTGTTGCTATTCCATTTGAAAGCAACAACATGTTATTTCTTAGCCTAACATTATTTCTAGCTCTATGGTAATTCTGGACTGCTTTTGGCATTTTTTACATTTATTGATCTTCTATCTCTAAGTATTTTTTTCTTCTATTTACTGGACATTTTATTACCTTTTGTAGAAAAAGGTATGTGTACCAAGTAATAAGATTAATTGGTGCATAATCCGACTACACATTCCAGGCCCCGCGTAATCAAACACACTTTTTCTTCTTCTATTTGTAAGTATTTTTTCCTTTCTGTGATTTTTTATAACCAGATCCAAAATTTTAGCTAAAATCCGGGTTGGGTTAATGGGTTATCGGTTACCATTGACAACCCTAATCCCACTGCAGTTATGCAAGTTACACTGCGAAAAGGTATGTTTGGAGGTGGAGTATTGGATACATTCAGCCATCAGTGATCGTCTGTCTCAACTTGTAAGAATCCTTTAAATGCAGCAGGATGCGATTCAATTACTACAAAAATTGAGGGGATATATAATGCAAAATTTCGAATATTGCCGTTTGTTCTCATAGCGGTGTCAGATTCAACACAGAGAATGGCAACATATACACGGCAAGCTGAAATCAGTGCCTTATCTGTGTCATGCCACCATATCTTTATGTATGCAACATAAGTAGTTGTTGAGAACATTAGGTAAGGGAGTGTCTCGTCTGTCTGCTGAATTCGTGTGGTGTGACCATTGAACCCGAGCATACGGTGACAAGATATGTTTCTGTTTTGTTATCTCCTAAGGATGGTGAGGCTAGGAAGAAATAAAATTGGAGCAGCAAATCAATGTATCTACCATTGAACAGTACATAAATATTTTTCTTACAAGTATATATCACTATGAACTATATATTTTCGCACAAGCAGTATGAGGCCCAGGTTATTAGCATGATTGTAACTTCACTAGCACCCATGAGAATGACTGTGTTTTATTTCAAAAAACATTGTTGTCGTTGATCCAGCTGCTACTGTGAGAGGAAGTTTTGCTTCAATGGCTTACATATGAAAGTTATAGTGGATAGCTGATGCTATCTCATTGTAAATGGGCCTACTAGGCTGAGATTTAGCTAGCGGGATGAACTTCACTTCTGCCCCAACTTGGGTTGGTCGCCTATATTGTTATATGTTTTTATAGAGATTATGGACTTAAATGAAACAGTTATAGTAGAAAGTTCCGTAGGAAAATGGAAGTGGTGATCTTCTAAATTCATGCCGTTATATAAGATAGGGTAGCAACTTGATAGTGCCATATTAATATTCTAACTTTATAAAATACTGATAATTAGAATTTTTCTTGGACGTGAGGAGAGTAAAAAGAATAATACATGTACAGTCAAATATGATTGTTGTTTGTTACTCACTCCAACTATAAATTATTGCTTGAAGTGTTATCACTTAATCTCATAATGCTGATTATGAATATCTTTCCTATGCCATGTTATCTTTTCATCATCTTTCTTGGTCCTCACAATCCATATAAAGTTAATTAGTTTTTATTAAGAATATTGGTTATTAAACATTTTGATTAGGCACCTACGATGCTCATCCTATTGTAACAAATTTCCAACCATGTCAAATATTTCCCCTTTATAACAAAACCTCATTCCAGTGAATTTTGCTGTAGGGTCGTTCCTGCCGCTCTTTCAAAGGTCATAACGGGCCAGTTACCACCTTAGCTGATAAGTTACTTGGGAATTGTGAAAGGAAAGTGCTTGCTAGTGGAGGGGAAGATTGTACAGTTCGTCTTTGGTTAGTTGGTTCAAGTGGGAAGCGCCATCCTCTAACAATGACATATCATGGCCATGGGAAACCTATTTCATGTCTATCAGTAGCTAGGTATGACTTTAATGGTTCATCTGTTTGATAGAAATCTAGTCTTTCTACCCATCACCATATAATATCGTTTTCTTTGAATCAAGTGCTTTTAGTTTTGTACATATGTGATGCACGCCAAAAACATTAAGGTCTAGCACCTTTGGCTGTGTGACTAATTTTTTGCTTTCTCAACCTCTTCTTCAACAGTATAGAGCACTCCTAATAGTTATTGCATATGTTTCTGCTTGGACTTGGTAGAAAATAGTAGGAGGTGAGCAAGTGGGGTAATGAGTAAGAGAGATGGGAAATTTTTGAAATATGAAAATATTCAAAACAAATGAATTTTAACTATAAGTGGAATATTGACGGTTAAATACTTCAAATTCAATTGATCAAGAGTCTCAAGTATAAATAGAAAAAGGCTACTAATATAGACCAGAAAGAGAAATATTAAACTAAATTTTTTATTTGCACAAAATTCTGTGAACATTCCCTATAATGAATACGACAGTTTTTTTATTATTATATGATACCTTGGACATTTATTGCTCCATTCCTTATCTGCCTATCCAATACTATCCTCGCGTCTGCTTTGCCTTCCCCTGCTCCTTGACTTGTACCCTCTGAAGTCACCCTGGCTCATATGCGATTTCCTCCCACCCTCCCTTCGGTGGCCAGTTACCACCTTAGCTGGTAAGTTACTTGGGAATTGTGAAAGGAAAGTGCTTGCTAGTGTAGGGGAAGATTGTACAGTTCGTCTTCGGTCAGTTGGTTCAAGTGGGAAGCACCATCCTGTAACAATGACATATCATGGCCATGAGAAATCTATTTCATGTCTATCAGTAGCTAGGTATGACTTTGATGGTTCATCTGTTTGATAGAAATCTAGTCTTTCTACCCATCAGTATATAATATTGTTTTCTTTGAATTAGTGCTTTTAGTTTTGTACACTCTGTGATGTACGCCCAAAACATTAAGGTCTAGCACCTATGGCTCTGTGACTCTAATTTGCTTTCTCAACCTCTTCTTCAACAGTATAGATCACTCCTAATAGTGATTGCATATGTTTCTGCTTGGACTGGGTAGAAAAGAGTGGGAGGTGAGCAAGTGGGGTAATAAGGAGTAAGAGCCAAGGGAAGATTTTGAAATATGAAAATATTCAAAACAAATGAATTTTAACTATAAGTGAATATTAACGGTTAAATACTTCAAATTCAATTGATCAAGAGTCTTAAGTATAAAAACAATAAAAAAGGAGAAGGCTACTAATATAGACCAGAAATGAAATATTAAACTAAAAATTTTATTTGCACAAAAATTCTGTTAGCTTTCCCTATACTCAATATGACAATTTTTTTAAGATGATACCTTGGACATTTTTTTATCAACTTAATACCATGATGTTGGACAGTTATTGCTCCATTCCTTATCTTCCTATCCAATACTATCCTCGCGTCTCTGTCGTCTTCCCTTGCTTCGCCTCGACTTGTTGCCCCTGATGTCACCCTGGCTCACATGCGATTTGCTCCCACCCCTCCCCCTTCGGTGGCCTCTCCCTTATAAGTTTGACTTGTTTCTTGTACGTCTCCAATGTTACAACCAAGGCTTCATTTGGAAGATATAAATATGAAGTAAGAGCATAATTATTTTATTTTATTAATGTTTGACTCAGGGGACTGCTTGGTGGTTACCTAGGGATTCTGCCTAGTTTAGGTATCACATGCTCCACCACTTTGGGACATTCTAGGCAATTTTGAGAACCTTGGTATAGATTTACAGTTATTTCTCATGTCTTTTTCTTATTTAATTCATATATTTGATTCTAAGTTTATATTCATTTTTTACTTTCATGACTTTATGCAAATTATCCATGTTTTCTACTTTGGCTATTATTTGAGAAACATTTCTTGAGAAAACATGCATTGCATGCCACTACAATTGGCCAATTGCGTATCCTTGCACCTCGTGCCTTGAGCGCAATGTTTCTTTGTGCCTCACACTTTTGCAGCATTGGTGCGGCTATATCAACATCCAAACTGGCTATTGTATCATTATGGGCAGACTGTTTTCAGGGTGCCAAATAATGGTCGACAGTGGCCATGTGATGGCACTGGAGTCGAAGAGGCCAACCAAGACCTCATCATACTAGGTAGTTGTGCAGCATGCGGAACATGATACTTGTCTGGACGTGCCATGTTGCTCATCAACCTTTTCAATCATGGCTTCAAGAGGGATTGAGTTGCCGCTCCTTAAATGCACATAATCGGGTGAACGGCAGTGTAGATCCGGCAGGTTGGAGGAAACTGAAACACCGGACTGTGGGGGCAATAGATTTGGAAGCTTTATGGAGGAGAATAAGATAGCTGGTGGTGCTGCTGTGGACAACATCAGTGCAACTCAGGAGAAAAGTTATCCTAATATTGGAACAAGAAAAGGCAGAAACTTGAGCGAGGGAAATGGGGAAAGAGCTACAACAACAGAAGAGAAAAGGAAAGTAGAAAATAGAGAAGAGAAGGGTTTTGTAGTTCATATTATCTACTTGTTGGTTTTATTAAAGATGAAAAAGAAAGAAGGATATAAATCCCATTCGAGACAATCATTACATAGTAGGCAAAATTCTGTCTTTTTCATGCACATGACTTGAAAAGTCCAGTAGCTTAAAAACTCAACAAGACAGTAACCTGATCCAATAACCTTTTCTCCTCCCATGAAAACCTGGGACTTACATCCTCATTAGCATGTGTACCTGAGCCAAAACATGGCGACACATTACTCAAGCAATGGGGGTGAGTCCTCAATATCATAGAAAACATGTATTGATTAGTTTAAACTGCCAGTCCACCCCCACCTACCTATGCAAAATCTTTGGCTCAATTCCTGTTTGTGAGTCATGAGACTGCAGTCTTTTGTTTTCTGTCTGATAGAAAGATATTTAGGGGTGGTATCATGGAAAATTTTAACTTTTTGAGAAGGTATGCCCAAAACCTAGAGCTGACATTTGCATTGGAAATCAATCTCGGATCATGGCTATCTAAAAAGGGCATCCTGAAGCAGAGGTCACGAGATGCAATGTACGAGGTTCAAATCAAGCGCTTGTGAGTAGTGAATTGTTCAGAATGGAGTCGAGGAAAGGAGAAACGGCGAGAGAGGATTTTTTTTTTTTTTTTAGTATATCACATTACTGCATGAAAAATTGATCAATTGGATGGAATGGGCAACCTTTCTCTGGAAGCTAATATTGAAAATCAACGTAACTTGAAGTGAAAGTTCTATTCCAGGTCCGGAATCAGATGGAGGAGTTGTCTTCTTTTCTCACTTGGTTGGGTCTAACTCTTCCGGCATGCTCCATTTGTTGTAAATAATCTTCCCTATTGAGGCTCAATTAGCAACACATTTGAGGTTGAGGCTTAAGAGGCTGTTGGTTGTTGCACTTGTGCCTATGATACGTAAAATATTGCCTTTGCTATATAACAGTGCTTTCCATTCATCATTCAGGAATGATAATGAAGCTGAGTCAAGATTCTTCTATTACATGGGAAAACTAATTTAATCTCTTCATGAAGTATCATGCATTTTTTGTGCAATTGTAGGTCCATCTTACCTAATAGTGACATTTTGAGTTATCCTTCAGGTATTTTGATACACCTTGTTCTATTGATGTACGTTAGGCATAATAGTATGAAGAACTAAACCATTTTATATTAACTGTTGCTTTTGTACGGTATATTTCTTGTTTCATCCAGTGACCTGATCACAACATTTGAGACTTCTCCCATCAGTATGGAGTTGGCTGCTATGGAGTGCAAGAAAGATCCACAAAATAATTGACAAGTTTTTGCAACCATCTGTCAACCATGTGACTTATGTCTTATAAACTTAACCTTTTTTATTATATTGCATGAATATGGACACAAATGCGAATAAGGACATGATACAAATACATGACACAGACATTTTTAGATAGGTACACTAAGTAGTCGCATATGTTGCACAAATATGGACATGGATACAGGTATGGACACGATGAGGATACTAACATTATTTCCCATGTGCATGCAACATAGCTCTTTTGCTAGTGTGACTAGTTATTTTCCCCTATTTCCCTTGATTTTAAACTTCCCTTTTGTTTACATAGGTACAAGGCTTCTCTTCTGGTGAGCATGTCTACGGATTCAAGGGTATGTAAGTGCAAGATATATTTCTACAGTCCGAGATATGCCTGAAGGAAAACAAATATGGTCTTTCTTGTTTTCCTTTTTTATATGGGAATGAGGTTTTCTACCATTTTCCTTTTCAAAATGGTTTGCAACAATCTACACAAGAGAGGGCGTTTCCCACCTATCTTCAAATTTACAACAGAAAAAACAGAAGCAATGACAACAGTAGCAACAACAGCAACTACAGCACTACACGATTCCACATTTTCGGTCCATTGCATGAATTCTTCTCCATTTAGTTCAGTTGCAAGGCATCTCGGCTATTTCAGAGCAACTACCATGTCCTTTTTACTGCTTCACTCCAGATCCATCTTTTTCTGCTTCACTCCATCTTCTTCTTTTCTCTCCTTGTTTTGCACAATCTTATCACTCCTAAATTCCAGATATCATCCTTCTTGCACATATCCAAGCAATCTTCTTGTTATCTTTATTTAAGGTCCGACTAACTTCAAAATAAATGCACTCACTTCATCTTCTATCCTCCCAACATATTGTTGTTTTTTCCATCTCAATATTATGGTTTACTAAACTGTCCATTTTTAGTGATACTGTTGTTTCATTTCCCAACTATGCTAACCTATAAAGCATGTGGGTCATACAGCCATCGAGAGTTTTCCAATCAGTTTCAGGGTATCTGACAGTCAAATAGTTCTTCATAATTCTTGTCTGTGCTAACCATATCACTTAAGTTTCATGGGATTTATTCTCCCCAATCATCCTTCATTGTGAATGTTTGATCCTTTATAATTAACAAATACAATCATTATTAGGGATTCTTGACTAATATGACCTACTAGTGCATTTTCACTAAGGTTGTGTCTCATACATTCCAGATCCATCCTCTTAGTTCCAAGTAATTTACATTCCGAGCTTCATTCCTCATTTTACCTTGAGAAATCTGTGTCCCTATTATCATGAATTAGCATACTGTCATAAGCAAACAACACACACCAAATGGTGTCACGACCAAGTCCAGATCACGAGCCAAGGAAAATCCAGTTGATCTTAAGGCCCGAGTCTCGCAAAGCCTATGTTGACAATACAATAATTGATATTGGACAAGATTATCAAACAAGAAAAACCTGTACTCAAATATACGTAAAATATAACTCAAAATGTCATATGTGTCAAAAATTCAAGAAATTTATCTTTGATACAAAATTGACAACACAAATGATGGGGAATTTATATTTAGGATTTTTATTTCGGTTTTTAATTCAATTTTATTAAGGTTCATCTCAAATTATGTAAGAATGAATTCTGATCCGAATTTGAATTTGTAGGTTTACATTTGAGTTTGATTTAGAAGTTAGAACCAGAATTTGGATATGCATCTCCAGTTTGGAAAAAGCTATCTTATTTTAATGTCTTCATCTATTTTTTGGATAGAGCTTACTAATAGAGTTTCAATATGGTTGAGTCTTATCTTTTGTCAATGCCTATTTAAAGGCTGAAATCTCTTGTAGTTCAGATCATTTGAAATAAATAAAAAAAATGAGTTCCAACTGCATATGTGATTGATGGTACAAATTGTAAAGGTGTGAGTCTTCTACAACATATTTTCGTGCCTTGGAGTGATTCGGTGTATATCTTTCTCATTATTTCCTTCTTTCATCACCATAAAGTCTATATCCCTGATAGTTATTTGATATTTCCAGTCCTGAAAAATTGATCCACTTTGTTGCTGCAATCACGAGATATAAATGAGAGATAATTCCTTCTAAACCCTCCAAAACAGTCCCAAACCTTGTCTAGCTTAAGCCCTACCAAATGCCACCTAGTGCCACACCCAACGCCACCCCTAACCCTACATTTTGAGTAAACAAAAAAACTTATGTTCGTCCCAAAGTCCGATTTCACAGTTTTTTTTCCCTACAAGATAAAATCCTTTACTTTATTATAAAACCCTAAAACAACCCCTCAAATAGATATATCCCAATTTGTATGGTGATAACTTAATTGGAAATCACTATTGAGAATTTATATTCTCATCATGCTCTTATTAAGAATGAAAAGTACATCCATATCTGTATAAGGTTATACAGTGTCGTTAAATATGATGGTTAACAAGAAAAATCGTTGTTTCAAGAAGAAAATATTTATATTAAAACACGGAGTGACAAGGTTATTTACGTTGCAGATTTCTTCATCCAAATAGCCACCGTTGTCGTCTCCATCATCGCCGTCTCTACAACTGAAACCTAGAAAATTGTTTCCTCCATAACCTCCAACCCTGTCGATACGACCTCCACGACTGTAGCCTCAAGCCAGAGAGATCTTAGAACAACGTATAATCGCTACTCTGCAACAAACACTTGTTGATGTTTCTAAGATTTTCTCATTTCCTGATGATTTTGGATAACATGATAGGGATGCAAACATCTTCCTAATTATGCATGACAGAAAAAATGTACCTTTCCATATTTTTATATCATTATAAGAACCTGTCTTTGTCGGGAGGTTCGTACTCTACCATCAACCTCTTCTAGCATCTCAAGCTTACCTCTAGATTTTCCATGAATATATTGATGTAGCTAGACATGTTATTTTCAAGTGTTAGTTTCTTCTATAAGACATCTTCCTTTATTAAATTGTTTTTAAACTCCTTTCCTTTCAAATTCTACCATCTACTTATTAATTTCTCTTTGTAGTATTGTCTTTCTAATATAAATGTGTTATATCATATTCCTATGTTATAATAAATTGATGATCATGGGCTAAGCTATACAAACAATGACGTTTGGAGAGGAGAGAGAAAAGAGGAAAAGAGTGAAAATAAGAAAAGAGTGAAAATGAGAAAGAGAGTACAATGGCATAATTTCTAGGTTGTACCTCATATGTATTTATTAATATGCATGATGATAAATACGTCTACAACTACTTCATTGTACCCACATAAGATAAATAACAATAACTCTAACACTCTCCCTTAATGTGAAGCATAAAAATCAGACATGTCCAGTTTACTACATAAATAAAAAATTGTACCATGAGCAAATGGTTTGGTGAGAATATCCCTAACTGATCCTCGGACCGAACATCTGGAGTGACAATCTGTTTCTTCAGCAATAAATCACGAATAAAATGACAATCCACTTCGATATGCTTAGTGCGCTCATGAAACACTGGATTACTTGCGACGAAAATTACTATTTATTGTCACAATACGTCTTCATAGGGATAAGAACCATAATCTCCATTTCATGAAGAAGAGACTACACCTAACATCATCTCAAAAGCTCTATGAGCCATCGCACGAGATTCGATTTCTATACTAGAACGAGCCATAATATTCTGCTTCTTACTACATTATGATATAAGATTGTCACCCACAAATGTACAATAGCCAGAAGTAGACCTCTTATCATTGTGACTGCCTACCCAATCAGTATGAGTTTCATCACTGTAATTAATTTTTCCAATTCATTATTGTGAATAACAGTAAAAGGATGACCACCACCACCATTATTAACCTCGCTAGAATATACTGTCCCTACCATACTTGCAGATGCAATAAAAAATGAGATCTATGGAACCCTGGATCTCACAAGTCACAACGAACCACAATCAACAACGAACAACCAACAGAGATATATAAATCCTAGATCTCACAACCAACAACGACTATCAACCACGGACTATACCACACGGATGCCGAGATCTGTAAAAATCCTAGATCTCATAAACAAACCACGACAAATCACGAAAAATAGACGAAAAATGCAACTATCAAACAACGTCCAAATAAAAGAAGGAAAAGATGCCAGGTGAAGTTTGGATGTGATTTACAGTACTTTCAAGTTTCTCTGGTACCAAGTGAAGTTTGAAGAGAAGAGAAAGAGAGAAGGAAAGAGAAAAAAGAGTACAAGGGCATAATCCCTTAGTTGACCTCATGTGTGTTTATATAATATGCATGATGATAAATACACCGACAACTACTTCATTGTACTTACATAATAAATAACAATAATAACTCTTAACACAAACATCTCATGTTTCCATCTCTTGTTTTAGAGTAAACCCGTCTTTATTCAAATATGCATTATTTTATTTTGTCATACTTTATTAAATATTTTATTTTGAATGTCATATTTAATGTGAAAGTTTGCTCTAGCCCATCCTTGTTACACCTGCGTTGCATGAATACAGATACAAATAAAGACTATGGAATACACACATTTTTGGACAAATAGAGTAAATAGTCACCTATATTGCACGATATGGACACGGATCATACGGGTATGGACATGATACGGATAACACCATTTTTCCATGTCCATGCAACATAGCTATAAAGTTCCATGTTCAGATGTCTTTAACATATTAAGTATCACACTTTATTCAATCATGCATTGTTTTATTTACTAGTTTTAGTAATGTACAAGTACAACCATATCACATTTTCAGCAGTTTTACGAGATACCTATCCCCTGTTCTGTGCTGTTTTATTCTATCCAGCTTTTATTACATGTTGAGTATGTGTTAGTGTAATCCTACTCCATTGAATAGTTTCTTACATTGCGGCTCTATAGCCAACAGACAGCTCCCATTTGTCACGGCGTCTCGGTTACGTTGAGCAGCTCCAATGGATGCTCTAGCTATCCATTTTATACCTATGCGGCATACCTGTAAACAGCTCCAATGGATGCTCTAGCTGTCAATTTATACCTATGCGGCATACCTGTAAACATTTGTTTTTAGCATAATACTGGAAGCGTACTTCATGTGCTCATTTGGATGATACTAGCAACACAGTTCTTTCATAATTCCAGAAATGTTCTGATTGACTATGACTACATAATGCAAGTCTCTTCTTTCTTCTTTCTTCTTCTTCTTCTTGCGAATTGCCAATGAATAGTTTCTTACATTGCGGCTTTATAGCCAACAGACAGTTTCCATTTGTCACAGCGTCTCGGTTACGTTGTGCAGCTCCAATGGATGCTCTACCTATCCATTTTATTCCTATGCGGCATACCTGTAAACATTTGTTGTTAGAATAATACCGTAGCATACTTCCCTTGCTCATTTATCATTGCATATGGATGATACTAGCAACACAGTTTTCTTCATAGTTCCAGAAATGTTCTAATTGGCTATGACTACCTAATGCAAGTCTCTTCTTTCTGCTCTTCAAATTGCCAATGTAAAGCTAGCACATCAAGCACAAGGAGTAGAAGTTTTGAAACTTAGATGGAAAAGTATTTCTTATTTGTACTATCTTGATTTTCTATATTTATTACCAACAATATGTTCAACCTCTCTTCTCATGTGCACATCATATTTGATAAATTCGTTAAATTTGTAGATTATTTCCCGTTCCAATCTTTACTCTTAACTGAACTAAATGGAATTTAGCACTTTTATGCTCAGTTAGATAACTAATCCATATATAAGATGTATCTAATTGTCTGTCTCTTTGTAGGTCAGGGTTTGGGACGCAAGTTCACCATCATCTTCTAGTTCCTCATGTGTAGGAATGACTTGTGTATCTGGTCCTCCTGTTGGTATGAAATGTCATGATACACAATGCTACATTGCTGCTGGTTCATCAGTTACCGCAGTTGACTTAAGAACTATGCAGAAAGTTTCCACAACTGCAGTTCATCTCCCCAATGTACTCTTTTGAAATGCTACCGTCTAAATGGTTAATTTGTACAGGTGGAGATGGCAAGTAAGAGTGACCATTTGGCCTCACTTTCTAAAGTCTTCTTTAAAACTATTTGATGCTTGTAACTAACATTTTGATCGAAGAACCCTTACCGATTCGCTTGAATAAACAGTTAAAAGAAAAATATGTACATGACCGAAGCTTAGGAAGTAGTCTCAAATCAAACTTCCTGCCACTATTACCTTTATTCGTACATATGGAAGCTTGAACCATTTGAAATTCTGCATACACTTGGAATTTGTGTTGCATTCTTTCCTTGAAAATAAATTAAAATATTTATCTGCTCATATGGATTAAGTACCTTTATGAGGGTTCTCGTACTTATTCATGATTCGACTTTTTTCAACTAATTTAATTGTTGTCACCATGTAGGGCAATGCTTTGGGATATAAGGAAAAACCAAGCCAAGCCCGAGCCCGTTGCTGAGTTGGAACCCCATGTGGGTCGTGTAACCATGCTACATATGGATCCGTACAAAGTTGTTACTGGAGGGCCATCCGATTACCACGTTAATGTGTGGGAAACTGGTACAGGCTTCCTGGTAAATCAGCTAGACTGTCGCGTTCCTGGTGAATCTGGAGACTACCTTTTTGGTTTATCAGCCATGGCAGTGGATGGGTGTCGAATCATTACTAGTGGTTGTACCGAGGAACCTGGGATTTTGTACTTCAGGGACTTCAGTAATTGCTCTGTGCCTGTTTCATCACTTGGTTCCAGTTCTGATTCTGATTGCAGTTCTGGTTCTAAGTTTTGGGATTCTCAGCTCCTTTCCTGTGCCTGAGTATGCTCACTTCAAAAATGCTTTTGTTCGAATATTCTTCCCCTTCAACCCTGTGAATCTTTCCACTCATATATCCTCAAAACTGGAAGCATGCAGAAAACTAAACGTTTAGTTGAGCTCATCTGTATTTCTTGTAAGATCATACAGGCTTAAGAACACTTTACAAGACCGTCTCAAGTGTTGACTTAATCATGTTTTTAGGGCGAATATTCCAGGTGTTTACTGCTCGTTTGGGTTAAATTCACCAAATTTATACCTAGTAAATCTTTCTTTTTGTTGGTTTTGCAGATTTTTTGTTCATGATCATACACTGTTGCTTACCTGCTTATAATTATTAACAAAAGATTTTCCGCATGTGATGATTAAAATGGTCTTGAGCATCATTTTTCGATACATGTCTTAGAATTTGTAACTACCAAAATATGGTGCTCAATCACCCCTCTCCCCCCTAAACACTATAAATAAGCTAGAAAAGGAAGATAATCAGGTATGTTCCATTATAAAAAATAGAAAGTGGGGGTAGGGGGATTTTAACTTGTTTCCTTCATTAATGTAAAACTAGTATATGCACGTCTGTTACACATATTTTATCTGTCTTTTTATCTTTTTTTGTGCTTTGGAAGAGCAAAATGCAACAAGAGCACTACATTTTCCTTAAAAAGAAAATTCTATGAGTACTTAACTACTTACCTATATGCCCTCATTAAATTACCTATATGCCCTCATTAAATTTAATGGATAATTTTAATTAGTAAAGTTAGATAAGAATATTTGGAAGAAAAAAATTCACGCTTAAGCACTTTTCTTATTATATAATATTATATTATATATATATTCAAAACATTGGGCTTGGGGCTGTCCTGTCATGTCTTTTTCAATCCAGTCCTGTTGGATGGATAAATGGTCGATGAATTCAATAAAATCCGGCTTAGAGCATCTCCAACCCTATTGTGACTTTGGAAAAAAGTTAATGCCACATAGGAATGACAAAATTTTAGGCTTAATTGCACTTTGCTACCCTCAACTATTCCGTCTTTTCAACTTGATACCATAAACTTTTTTTCGTAACAAATTGGTACCTCAACTATTATTTTTTTTCAACTTGATATCTAATTTTTCAAAAATTCCGAAAATGCCCTTCCCTCTTCCTTCCCTCCACCCCCTTCCCCACTCCGGCCACCCCCCCTGCTAGTTCTGGCCGCCCCACCCGCCCCCCCTGCTAGCTCCGCCCCCCCCTGCTAGCTCCGCCCCCCCCCGCCCCCCACCCCCCCCCCTGCTACCTTCGGCCACCCCCTGCCCCGCCTCCCGCCCCGCCCTCCCTCCCCAGCCCCCCTCCTCCCTGCTGCCGCGGCCTAGGGGAAGGTGGGGCGGGCGGGCCCGGAGTGAGCAGGGCGGGTGGGGGCGGGGGGGGGGGGGGGGGGGGGACGGAGCTAGCAGGGGGGGGGGGGCGGCCGGAGTGAGCAGGGGGGGCGGCCGGAGCGTGCAGGGGGGGAGGGTTAGGGGTAGGGGTAGGGGCATTTTAGTCCAAAATAACATCTGGGTACCAAATTGTTACAAAAAATAGTTTAGGGTATAAAGTTGAAAAATGGTAATAGTTGAGGGTAGCAAAGTGCAATTAAGCCAAAATTTTATTCAAAAGTTCTTCTCCAATGCAATTGTCAAGTCAATTGTGAAGCTTATGTGGCAAAAATTAAAGAAGACATTGTGAAGTTGATTGTCTTGTTCTAGACAATGCACTTGACAATGTCTTCTCTTCCATGTCATCAATTATGAATACAAAATATTTGAAAAAAGAAAGAAGATGAGTAGTTGTCTTAAAAGTTGCCTTGGAAGTTGGAAAAAACTTTTTTATTGTCTTCTCAATACTTTTGCATTGGAGAGAGTTTTTGTATCTCATTGTCTTTTGATATATAATTTTGCCACATAAACAAGACATTGTCTTGTGGCTCATGCCACATAGGAGCCATCTAAGACTCACAACACTTAACAAGACAATAGGGTTGGAGATGCTCTTAGCCGGTATGTTGACTAAATCAAAGCCCGCATACCTAGAAATAGGTTGGGCTTGAATAGGGATGGGCCGGACTGGGCTACCTCCATTGCATTCCTAAAAAAATAAAAGTTTTTTTTTTTGGCTAATTAGTTTTTAGATCCTAGATTTTATACCAACGTAGAGTTTAAGTCTTAAATATGCCAAATTAGAAAGTTTGGCCCCTTTTTTTTTTTTCCATCGTACCATCCATTTCATAAATGTTGGTTGTTGCCTTGTACTCGTTTTTATGGTATAATAGGAAAAAAAAATTCAAAAATAAAAATTCAAGTTCTAAGTTTTTCAATTGGATAGGTGAGGATTTGCTGATATAAAGTTTATGGTCTAATTAATTAGGCTTTTTTTTTTAATTTAGAAAAAAAAAAAAAAGTTAGAAAAAAAGAAGAAGAAAACAATGGGCAAATTTGATGGTTATAACCAAGTAAAGCAAATGGGTGTTGATAGTTTAGGTCTCTTAAAAGTGCAAACCAAGACCTACATCATAAGCCCACAAGACCAAGCTGCTGAGGAGGAGGAGTGAGAAATTGGGAAGGATTTGAGAAATGGACATCGGCGGACCAGCCGGCGGGGCGGCGGCAACTCCCTCCCGTCCGGCCCCGACGCGACGAAGCGGCGCGTGTGCTACTTCTACGACCCGGAGGTCGGCAACTACTACTACGGGCAGGGGCACCCCATGAAGCCCCACCGCATCCGCATGACCCACTCCCTCCTCTCCCACTACGGCCTCCTCCACTCCCTCCAGGTCTACAAGCCCAACCCCGCGCGCGACCGCGACCTCTGCCGCTTCCACTCCGACGACTACGTCTCCTTCCTCCGCTCCGTCACGCCGGAGACCCAGCACGACCTCGCCAGGCAGCTCAAGCGCTTCAACGTCGGCGAGGACTGCCCGGTCTTCGACGGCCTCTACGGCTTCTGCCAGACCTACGCGGGGGGCTCGGTCGGCGGAGCGGTCAAGATCAACCACGGCCACGACATCGCCATCAACTGGGCCGGGGGCCTGCACCACGCCAAGAAGTGCGAGGCGTCCGGCTTCTGCTACGTCAACGACATCGTTCTCGCCATACTGGAGCTGCTCAAGAACCACGAGTTAGGGTTAGGGTTCGTGGATGAAACCCTAGTTTTGGTAGATAGGAGTAATTGGCGGAAAGGATAAGAGTCTTGACTTGTTCTTCATGCCCCCGTCCGTAGGTGGTAACTCGAATATGAGCTTATCAATTGATGGAAAAATTGGGGATTTTATTATAATTTAGCAACAAAAAAAAAGAAAAAAAAAGTATGCAACGCTTGTAATCCTTCGGCCTCCTTTGGTTCGCGGAAAGGGAAGGAAAGGAAATCAATTCCTTGTTCTTTCCCTTCCCTTGGGAAATTGCAATTTCCATTCATTTTCCTTTCCCTCTTATTTTCCTTCCCTACGAGAATCATTGTCCTTTGCTCATACTTTCCTTTGACATCCAAACATAGGAAAGAAATGCCTTTCCTTTCCCAACCCCATGATTCCGCCAACCAAACGAGAAAGATGGAGTCTTGACTTGTGGTAGTGGAGTGGATGTTTCTTTCTATGTTGTATGGGGCGAGGCGCTAGCGGGCCGTGGAGTCTAAATTTAGAGGTCAAGGCCCTCTAAGAGTACCTTATATAGTATATATTATGTAACTTCTGTCTCTCATGCCAAAAACTGTTAATTAGTAAAGCTAAAGCTTAGAATTTCAGAGCCTCAATATACATTGTTTTATATTAACAATGTAGGCGCCACACTGATCGCATCGCCCACCTGTTGGTGAGCCAGAACACTGAAGAAACATGGTCAGACCCGCTTCTCGTTAACAATGTAGCTCCACTTAAATTGCAAAAGTAGGTTGGGACCCTTACTATTTCATGTTTGTTTTGGGTAATACAAGTAATTCCTTTCTGACTATTTATATATGCTAATGTACTCCACTAGTAACCAGTAACCACAGCTTCCAGACCATTCAATTAGCAAAACCCACTTCTTTACTAGGTATGAGGAAACAAATGTCTCCAACTAAACTGACTGTAACATGACATGGTTGCAGTAACTAGTTCAACAACTCAAAACTGAAGCAGAAGAACAAGATACTACCGAGTCACCCGCCTGGGCATGGGCGGATCTTCCAGGCGCCCAAAGGAGCCAAAGGCGTTTTGGTGCGCCAAAACACAGGGGCACCCTGTATAAACCCCCGACTTTTTGGCACCCTGGCGGTGCTTTGAACAACATAGGTTTCTTTCCCCCATTCATAGGTGGTACCGTGGTGTTTACTCGTATATGAATGCACAAATTATTGAAACATATGGGGATTTGATATAAGGAATGAATGCCGTCCCAAAAAATAGGGGGAAAGTTGGGATAATAGTAAATGTTGGACTTTCTCATGTAGTTAGTGTGAAAATTAATACAACTAAGTAGGATTTTGGAGGGAAAGATGGAGTCTTTACGACTTTAGAGGTTGTGGGTATTTGTTTCCCCATCTGTTGGTGGAGGTAACTCGTATGTGAGCGCATACATTATCGGAAAATTGGGGATTTGATTATAATTTACCAGTGCATGTCATCCCGAAAATTGGAGATCGTATGTAATGTTCTCTAGTTATTATTCTGATACAGATTTGCCTTATTTCGTTCTAATTTATAACCTAGAACCCTAGATTTCATGTCTTAATGTGTTAGAAACTTGTAGTTGTAGCCCTCGAAACTGCTCTTGTTTATCAAAGTGTAATCCAGCCTCTAGTTCAGTCATAGCTGCACTGATAAAATTTGTTGAAAAATTCATGTGCAAAAAAATTAAGATCCATTGTGTGAGTTTTTTTTATAATATTTATCATTCTACAAAATGAAAGAGTATCATTCTGAGAAACTACAGAAAAGATGTGCTTTAGTCTTTAGTGAGTGAACAGCAGTATGATTGCCATTTCTCTATTATAATTATCATATGATTCAAGTATCATTTTCATCATTCCATTCTTTGGTTTGTGCATTTTCTTTTAATTTCCTTGTAATAGATATCTCCACAAAATTTTGATAATATTGTCACCTTCATCTGCTGGCAGCGTGTTCTCTATGTGGACATTGATATTCACCACGGAGACGGCGTTGAGGAGGCGTTCTACACAACTGATAGGGTGATGACAGTTTCATTCCATAAATTTGGAGATTATTTTCCTGGAACAGGAGATGTACGAGACGTTGGATTTGGCAAGGGGAAATACTACTCTCTGAATGTTCCTTTAGATGATGGAGTTGATGATGAGAGTTATCATTCTCTGTTCAAGCCTATCATGGGAAAAGTGATGGAAGTATTTCGGCCCGGTGCTGTTGTTCTTCAATGTGGTGCGGACTCCTTATCTGGGGACCGACTTGGCTGCTTTAACCTTTCCATCAAAGGTCATGCAGAGTGCGTTAGATACATGAGGTCTTTTAATGTTCCACTTTTGCTGCTTGGTGGCGGTGGATATACAATCCGGAATGTTGCCCGCTGTTGGTGCTATGAGGTATTTTTCAGAGCATTGAACCTTTTTCTTTCTAAAGTTTCTTTGCATCTTGTATATTATACCATACAATTGTCAGTTGTTCCTGTTGATCAAAATTAAATCGTAGAAGTATTTGTATTTTTCTTTCCCGTAAAGTCTTATTTTAGATTTATTGATTTACGAGATGAATTTCACTTCAGATGCTATTTATTCCACAAAATTCTTTAGGTTTCATTGTTGAATGTGAAGGGGATGTCTTTCATAATAGTTACAGATAATTATGTATGTAATGTCCAGCTGTATTTTATCTCTTTGGTCAAAGATCTAGTAAACTTTTTGTTTAGAGGGAAGTTGTTAAAATGACTACTACATGTCCCATGCTGTGGGTTCCCGTTGATTACCACTATATTTACTTGAGCTTGTACATTTTTAACATTGGTGACTCCTTTCTCTTTAAAATATTCACTTCCCTTTCCGTCTTTTAAACAGACCGGAGTAGCGCTTGGCGTTGAAGTTGATGACAAGATGCCTCAAAATGAGTATTATGAGTATTTTGGTCCAGATTACACTCTTCATGTAGCGCCAAGTAATATGGAGAATAAAAATTCTCGTCAGATTTTGGATGAAATGAGGACAAAGCTCCTAGATAATCTTTCAAAACTTCGACATGCTCCCAGCGTCCAATTTCAGGAACGACCACCTGATACCGAGTTTGTGGAGGTAATTTTCTTTTCAATATGACAACAATTACATTATCTTTTCAAGTAGGGGTGTTGACATGCCAAGCTTTGAGCGAACACCCCCCTACATGTGCTCAGCTCTCCAAGGAAAAAATATAGATCGAGCTTTAAGATGAGCCTCAAATTGAGCTTTAGCTTGGTTCTCTATAATATTCGCGATCTAAGCTCTAGCTTTAACACAACGATCACATGATCTTTTCAAGACTTTCAGCACCACTTGTCACACCCCAAACCACCACCACACACACAAATGTAAAAATAAATCGTACTCATATATGCATGGTCAGTAGTATATGGCAATATTTTTCTTAATACTATATGAATATCAATTATAGATGGGATATGTTTGTCTCTTTCGGTCCCCCAATAGATAAATTAGAATTTCGGAAATCATTAATAGATAAGAGATAAATTAGGAAGGTACCGGATTAAGAGAGATTAGGAAGTAGATATAAAAACATTTAAAGGATATGTACAAGTCTATATCTATAAATGAGGAAATATATACATAAATTTATGTAACAAAACCATATCTCCATATTAGAGAAATCTTTTACCGGTATAAAAGGAAGAAAAACTCTCTTACGTTGTATCTTTTTTTCTCCTCTTATTGAAAGATTGGGGGGGGGGGGGGGGGGGGGGGGGGGGGGGCGCTCATCTTTTTACTCATCAATTTCTTTTGGATATCGATTAATCTAGTACGAAGTACTAGCTTATAATTTGTTTCGGTTTATTTTTTAATATATTAAATTAATTATTGCTTATAAATTAAAGGGAAAACAACAACAGTAATACCAACGACAATAGTGTTCCATCAAAATTATGTGTTGTTCGCTCTCTAAATTACTAAGTTCTATATCAGGCTTGGTTTAGATAATGGATTATGGAATTTTTGTTGCACATACACATATATAATTTGTTACGGTACAAACACGAAGACACAGACATAGTACCTATTTTTGTTGTATTCTAGTGTACTTTGGAATATTTGTGACTAGCTGGATATTTGTCCAACGCAATATGACACCAATTTTTTTAGTGTCTTAATTTGCACACCCATCACCATGAGGTGGCTCAACGGTTGGGGCTGGTAGGAGTTGTTGGGGAGGTCCCGAGTTTGAGCCCCGGTCTAAGCAAAGATAAATAGATAATAATAATAATAATAATACCGATGTGGAGGGTATGCGGTTGCCAAAACCACGAGTGTTCAGTGGTAGAACCCAATGTGGTGGGAGTGTAGTGGACGAATCCATGGAGGGCACATGGTGAGAAAGCATGATGTGGAGGACAAGTTGTGGTTAAACTCAGCATGGAGGTGTGTCGAGGCCAAACTCGGCGTGAAGGGTGCATAATGGCGAGCCCAATGTGGAGGGCGTGTGTAGTCGGTTATCAATATTGACCAGAACCGACCAGGAGAGGTAAGGGGGGATAACATTTCAAGATGATCCTGAGGGAGAAGTTTATTGGCCTCGCTGAGTATTGATTGTGGTGGAAATGTACTGAACTGGATTTGGTAAAATCCGGCATACAAGTATTACTGTTATGGCTTACCAACTATCCCAAGATGTAGGTTGTTGGGATTTTTGGATCACACGATTCAACAGATGGTAGTGGGTAATTTGCATTCGTATTTGTGGTGATAAGGAGTTGAGGGAGGTGATTAAAATGAAGCTTCTGGAGGATAGGACATTAGAGAACATCAGAGTGTGAGGGCATTTGGCATGGGTGACTACACAATGGTTGGAGCAGTTTGGTTATATCTGCAGTGAGTTCGCATCTGTCGATATTCAACTAATGTGTCGGGGTAGATGACAGTAGTGATTGAAAGTACTTGTATTTTGTTCAGTGGATGTATTTTTTTTTTATGGATGTCATTATCATCACCATCATAGAAGCCTTCTCCCGTCAAAATGGTGTCAGCTATGCACATAAAGAAAGCTGGGTAAAAAATTAACATAGTTTTCATGACCAGCTGTCAATCTGACATCAACCCTCTATTGTTGCCATACCATAAAGTGTAGCTACCTTTTGGCTATATAGTATAAGTAAATGCAACCAAGGAGCGCCCTCCAGTCCCCCAGAATATAAAGTCGCGAGAAAAGGTAAGAATTGACAATTTTGTGTGAGATGTATGTCTCATTTTCCTTGTTAATGGAACCTGGTGGAATTTAGCCACCTTTTTTTTTCAAATAAAGATATTGCAAACGTCATTTAGGAAAAGGAGCACTTTTACCAAACTAGAGGCCACCATTCTAATAGAATAGAAGGGAAAAATCTCTGCTAGATATTTCAGTGTTTGTGAGGATCATCTAATGGGGCTATATAGCCACCATATCTCAGATCCCAAAAAGAATCAAACCAAGTGCTATCAGGGCACAATACCTTTCAAGTGGAGTCCTTGCTACTCTGCATAGTAAGGATATCCAGATATGTATCCAAAGGTTATTGTCACAACTAGACACTTCCATGTTTTGGATTTACCCTTCCCCAGGGGAGGTTCTTAACCATCCTTATATCTAGTAACTTTTATAATTCTATGTTACTAACCTTGGCATTCCCAAGCTGTTTGCTTAGTTGAAGTTACAACATGAAATTGTGGTTTTCACAAACTCCAGCCCAGTGTGATGCTGTATAACTTCACAAGTAATCATATTGCTGTACCCATTAACTCGGTACTCATCATTTTCAATCGTTGGTTTCGATTCACCATACTTGTTTAGGTTTGCATGTGTGGTGCAATAGGTTCTCCTTTCAATAATTTATATTAAAGAAATGCACCTTTATGTTCGTCATAGTTATATAACTGCACGCTTTTTGTAAATAACATGTATATAGAAATGCTAGAATCTTTATCTTCCGTCTCTTTGTGACCATATCCCGAGAGAGTGAATTGTTTACTTATTGAGAAATTCTCTGAGGGGATTAATATGATATTAGTCTTTTTATTTTTCTCAATGACATGTGTCTACAAGTATAATGTGCTGTTTGATAAGGATGACTATTGACATGGATAATGTGAGGTCAACAGCAGATAAAATATTTGGTCCGGAGAACTGGTCATATGGTGAACGTTAGATTATCAACCATATAAAATAGTAGATCTATAATCAACACATTTTCTTCCATTTTTAATTCCCAGCCGGATGAAGATCTAGAAGATGCAGATGAAAGACATGATCCCAATTCTGATGTGGAAATGGACATCCAGAAGCTTCCAGATGAGACATCACGGTAGTCATGCTTTGGCTTCTTTTCATCTTTGCATGTTTGTTTTGTTCTGCTAATTTGCCATGTTTGCTTTGCAGCAAACCCACCTCAAACAGCACCCAGAACATAAGAATTAAGAGGGAAAATGTAGAAAAGGAGCTAAAAGATCAGGTAAAATATTTGTTTTACCAATGGATATTTTATAACTGAAGTCGACAACTTGACACAAGATGAATTTAATAGATTTCAAACTGAGCTGGTAGTTTGCAGTATTCGTTTTGGCAACTTCCAAATTATTTCAGTTCTTTTTCATGTTCCTTGATTATATTCTAGTTTCTGACTGTCTTAAAATTTGAAGATGTAATCATATGATTGTTTTGCCTTTATATTCTATCCAATTTTGACAATTAACAAAAAAAAAAATCATTCCTTGTGCCATATAGAAAAGCTACTAAATAATGACGTCTCTTTCGAACCATGACTCGTGGTTGACTGTCTCCAATCATAAACTCATCCATTTGGAATGGGTTTGCAATATGTCTTA
>JANAVB010006397.1:14829260-14893895 GCA_029216955.1 Iris pallida | reverse complement strand
TCATATCATTAAAGGAAAAGAGGAGCATATCATATTCTATGGCCTTTCTGTATTTCTGAAACTATTACCCAATAAATTGACATCAAAAGAATGACAATGCTATGTTCCCAGAAGAGAAACAAGAAAAAAGTGAGACTAGTCTCCATAGAGGAAAGATAAAGCACGTCATGATTACATGTTTAAAATGAACAAGCGGAAGTCATCCACAAACCCACCCCAGACAGGAGCTGGGTGCTACATCCATCAATAGTGGTGAGTAGGTTTGAGCCTGAGACTACCCAACTCTTTCACTATGCATGCTCCAGTAGGCGTTTGATTGCCTGTATATGGAAATACCATGCAAATGTTGTCACGAATGAACATTCATTGTAGTGTTGCAATTCATTGTTTAGTTGGGTGCAATGTGTATTTACAAACATATTGTTGGGATTGTTGTAACTGAATGCTTGTGATTAGTCTTTTAGTACCAACGGTGAGAAGTTTTGGTTATTGATTGTGAATTCTATTACATGGGATTAGGATAAGTTGCAACAAATGTAGCAAATGATGATATGACAACTGCATTTATTACTACCCCATGCAACAAATACTGTTGAAAGTGGTTTGCAGCCATTTGACTGCAATAACATAGTTGGGAAGAATCTTCAAACATTTCTTGTGGTGGTTGGATTTACATACAAGAACCCAACACCAGTATTTCCTCAACTACAACAAGAATGTTCTAATACTACTCACATGCAACAAACACTAGTGTTAAGCGGAAGTTGAGGCATTTCCAGGTTTGATTTGTCGTAGGACAATCCAACAACCAAATGCTGCAACATTTTTCGAAGCAAAATGTCGCCAATGCCACTTGTGACAATATTTGTTGCAAGGGATTGCAATAAGTATAGTTGTCACATCATCATTTGCAACATTGTTGCAATCTTTTTCCTCTCCATGTTATATGTCCCAACCAATGTTCTCTGCATACAGCAACACAAAGCTCTGGAGGAATCTCTGGCATCTATCAAAACAATGGATTGTAAATACAGTATCATTAGCTGCAACCAACCAAAAACCGGTATTGGAAACACAGCTGACAAAAAAAAATTGCATAATTTTTTTTTCATAGTAACCAACACCCCCTCGTACTGATAAGCTAAACCAATTAATAAATTAAGGCAACTTGTCAAGAAAAAGTTGATTTTTAATTATTTTATATATAACACACTCGATAAAAGGATAACCTCTTGAACAAAGGGTTCTTAGGTTTCTAATAAAAAGGAATATGCTAAAATTACTAACAGCCATTTTTTCACTTTGTTGCAGTTTGCAAATAAAAGGTCATTATGTGGCAAGGCATGGACACGACAACACAAATACTGCACAGATTTGGTGAATGCATATATATATTAATATATATATATATATTTTTTTTTTTTTTTTTTTGGTGAATGCATTTATATAATAATATATATATTTTATATATATATATATATATATATATATATATATATATATATATATGATGGCGGCTCCAGGCGATCTCGCGAGCGCAATCCCAAGGGAGGTGGCGGCTCGGGTCCCTCCCCCGCGGCCACCGGACCCCTCGCCGGAGGGGGGAGGCAGATCGGCAAGAAGGGGGGGGGGGGGGGGTCAGCCCCCCCAGTCCGGCGGCGGCGGGGAGGCGGGGCGGGCTCACTGGTAGGGGGGTGGGCGGGACCCCCCGGTGCTGGCTTGGGGTGGCGGCGCCCCCCCTTTTGGGGGGGGGGGGGGGGGGGCAGACGTGCAGGTGGGGGGGGGGGGGGGGGGTGGGCGGACCCCCTAGGCGGTCTGGTGGTGGCGGCGCCCCCCTCCGGGGCGGATCTGATGCCGAGGGGGACGGACGACCACCCTCGGGCGGTGGCTGGGGCGCGCCACCCTATCGGGAGGGGGTGGGACTCGGTTCCAATGCTACGGCAGGGGATCGGATCCTTCGGGGATATCTACTGCCCCGTCTTTCGAATTCAGAGCAGGTTCTAGCTCTCAGGGGAACCAGACGGAGGGAGGAGGTTGGACGACGGTTACGCACCGTCGAACGGCGAAGACCGGGGGGAAGGCAGGAGGTGGACAGGGTCATGTTCGGGATCGGCATCCGGCTGACAGTCGTCAGAGTGGGTCAGGGGCGAGGCCATCGGCTCGTGGCCCTGTGGTGTCTGCTGGGAGATCGGTGGGCTGACGGCCAAAGGCGACCGGGCGGACAAAGGAAGGGTAAGGTGGTGGATCCCAGTGTTCCGAGATCTAGTCCATCCAGGCCGGAGGTTGCACCCAGGCAACATGGGGCGACTACTCGGCCGGCTGGACGGTACTGGACAGAGATCTGCAAACCTGTGGGAACGAAAAGCCCTACATCGATGGAGTACGTGCCGCCGATCAAGGCGGAGAGGGGTTTCCGGACCTCGTTCCCGCGAGGAGATAGAGAAGGTGTCAGCATACTGGAAAAATATCCTCGTCCTGTATGTCCTAGGCAACAAGCCTTTCTAGGACAGATTCAGGGGTATGCAGCGCGTGTCTGGCAGCCTAAGGGGAGTATGGAATTCTTTGCCCGCGAGAACGGCTTTTATTATGTGAAGTTCGGACTTGCGGAGGATGTCGCTAGGATACTCCAAGGCGGTCCCTGGACGTTCGACGGCAGGCTTATCATTCTAAAGAAATGGACCCCGGAGCTTCGCTGTGAGCGGGAAGTTCTGAATGCCATCCCTGTATGGATTCGCTTCCCTGAGTTTCCTGTCCGGTTTTGGAGTATTCCTCTGCTGATGCGGCTGCGAGCTTGGTGGGCACCCCGATCAAGGCAAACGAAGCTACTGCCTTTCGGTCGAGATTGATGTACGCCAGGATTTTTGTGGAGATCCGAGCTGGGGGGGAGTTATCGGAGTTGGTGGAGTATGAGATCCCGTCTGGAGAGGTGCTTACCCAGAAGGTGGAATACGAATGGGTTCCCCCTACTTGTTCATGTTGTTCCTGTTTCGGGCATCTGGCCAGTGCTTGTTCGGCGGCCGACATCAGGTGGAGCCTTCTAATCCCCTGAGTGAGGCCCCAGACTCTCCCTGCGACATAGATTTCAGAGTTGACGGCGGAAAGGAGGCCTTGGTGGGAGAGGATACTCTTCCACTGAGTGAGGATGGGACGAGCCTCATTGTCGCTATCCAGCTTGCTCCCACGAGTGGGGCGTTGTCCACTCCCCAGGGGCAGAGTAGTATTGTTACGAGAGGCATGGCGGCGTCGGGGATCGAGGCGCGAGGGGGTGGAGGTTCGGCTGAGGGGCAGGTTTACTGCAAGAAGAGACGTGCTGTCGGGCCGCTGAGTGACGGCCCCTCCAGGGAGGGGATACATCCTACTGACAGAGAGGAGACGGTGTGTATTGACAATCCTTCCTGGGCGTTGGTACTCTCTCAGGCCATCCCCCAGCAGACCATTCCGACTGGGATGGAGGAGGATCTTTTAGCGACGGGTGTGACGCATTCCCCAGGTGCCGATCCGGGTGTTTTCTCAGGGGACCCACCCTCTCATTAATTAATGGCTATTATCGCCTGGAATGTGAGGGGGGCGTGTTCGCTAGGGAGGTGGAGAGAGATTTGTGGGGTGCTTCTCAGAGAAATGTGCATCTCTGTTCTGTTAGAAACAAAGATTAAAGGTGAAAAGACTCTTGCTCGAAGGACCCCATCTCATTGGCCAACTGCATAACCTGGCTCTGTGTGACATGGCCAGGATCTGGGTTCGATGGAACTCGAAGAGCTGGGATGGAGATTTGCTCTTGATGACGGAGCAGTTGATTGCCATTTCCTTCTCTAACAAGGGTGGCTTTCGGTTCTTACTGGGGGTGGTTTACAGCCACAACGACAGACGGAGGGGAATCCCTGTGGAGTGACATTTTCGGATCGCTGCTGCAGCAGATTCGTCGTCCCTTCCTCTTCTGATGATCGGGGACTTCAATGCCCTCCTGCACCGAGGGAGAAGGTGGGCGGTCGGCCAGTTCCAGACTCTATCCTATATGATTTTCAGAGATGTCTCCTCCAGGGGACTTCAGGGATTGTCTCGCTCTGGCTTCATCTGGACTTGGCATAACAAAGCTACCCGGAACAGGGTTGCGTGCCATCTTGATCGAGCTCTGGGTAATGGGGAATGGTTCCGTCATTTCCCCAGCACTTCGGCGGAGGGCCTGGCTGCTGGGACGAGCGATCATTCTCCCATCCGGGTTGGCTTCACTTCTCGGACCCCTGGGAAGTCCCGTCCTTTTAGGTACAACAACAGTTGGTATCTCTCGAGGGCTACCTGGAGGCTGTCTCAGAGGGGCTTAATAGTGGACAGGAGGGGACGGCTCAGTTCCGATTAGTTCGTCGTCTCAAGGCCACGAAGCAGGTTCTTCGGAGATGGGTGGAGGGGTTGCCTAAGACTTCTTTAGAAGATAAGGAGGTGAAGTTGCGGGCTATCCAGGAAGACATGCAAGCTGACATGCTCAATGGAGACTTGGCGGCAAGAGAGAAGGAGCTGATTGAAGAAGTCAACATCTTGCAGTTGCAGAAGGAGATTAGCACGGCTCAGCGTGCCAAATGCTCCTGGCTCAAGGACGGCGACCGGTGCTCCAAGTTCTTCTATGATGTCATCCGGACCAGACAACATAGGAATCACATCTCCCAGCTTCTGGATGTGGATGACAATCTTGTGGGGGAGCCGGCTGCGATCCAGGACGAGGCGGTCAGGTACTACTCTGAGTTGTATTTTCAGATCCAGGACGAGCGGTCAGGTACCAGCGATTGTTACGAAGAGATTGGTGACTCCGTACGGGAATAACATTCTTCTTGCCCCTGTTACATTGGAGGAGGTGGAAGCTATCGTCAAGCTGGCGGATCCCAATAAGGCTCCAGGACCGGATGGTTTTAGCAGTGGGTTCTACAAACGCCACTGGGACACTCTGAAGCATCAGGTCTTGGAGGTGGTTCAGGAATTCACCAAAGGGAAGCTGCTGAAAGAGTTGAACCACACCTTCCTGACCTTGGTGCCTAAGAAGGAGGGAGCGACAGCGCTGGCGGACTTCAGACCTATTGCGTGCTGTAATTATCTCTATAAGATAATTACGCACCTTATGTGCCGACGAATGGAGGGGATAATGCAGGACTTGGTCTCTCCGAACCAGGCTGCGTTTATCAAGGGAAGGTCGATTGCTGAGCACAGCCTCCTGGCTCATGAGATGGTGAGGGGTTTTAGCAAAACCTGGAGGGGAGAAGGCTTGCGTGAAACTGGATATGAGGAAGGCGTAAGACATGGTCAACCGAGACTTCCTTTGCCATCTGATGTCCGCCATGGATTTTGGGGACCACTGGGTTGCTCTGATCCTGGAGTGCATCATGTCCTCCACTTTCTCTGTGCTTATCCAGGGCATCCCCTATGGGTACTTCCAGAGCAATCGTGGGCTTAGGCAAGGCGACCCCCTGTCTCCTTACCTGTTCACGCTTGTTATGGAATACTTCACATGCCTGATGGATTTAGCAGCGCACCGTGGGAGGCTGGTCCCACTGTTCCGGAGGGTGGATCCCCCAGTCACCCACCTCATATATGCTGATGATCTTTTTGTGTTTATCCAGCCTTCGACGGAGGGTATGCAACGCTTGCAGAGATTATGGAGAGTTGCATTCCCTCTCGGGCCTTCAGCTGAACAGGGAGAAAAGTCGGGTGTACTTCAGCTCCTTATGTCCCCAGAAGGAGGAGCGGGCTGACGTGCTGGGTATCGAGATGAGTGACTTCCGGTGCGCTATCTAGGAGTACCTCTCACGGTCAACTATGCGCGGGATCAGGACTGCCATAGTTTGGTGGAGTACGTCCAGAGGAGAGTGGAAGGTTGGCAAGCCTCGGGATTGTCATTTGGAGGACGCATTGAGCTGGTTAGGTCGGTGATTACGGCTGTAGCCCATTTTGGATGCAATTCATCCTCCTTCCTATTGCCACTGTTAGGAAAGTGGATCGGATCTGTGCGGATTTCATTTGGCGGGGGGGGGGGGTATGCATGCGATTTCTTGGGAACAGCTCTGTCGTCCCATAAAGGAGGGAGGAGTGGGACTTAGGCCGTTGCTGGAGATTAGGGAGGCCTCCGCGCTTAAGCTGGCATGAAAATTCATCAATGGGGGGTCTATCTGGGCTGCCTGGATGCACAGCAGTATGTGAAGCAGGACAACTTTTGGACGTGTGTTACTGACAACAATCATTCGTCACGTTCAAGACTGTCCTGAGACACAGGAGGATTCTTAAATCTGATATCAGGAAGGTCATGAAGGATGGGTCTGGAACGGACCTCTGGCGGGATCCTTGGATAGATCGAGCTCGTTATTGGACATTAGTACTATTGCCATCGATCCGGACTTGCATGCTGATCGTTGGATTTGGGAGCCGACTGGTGCGTCCCCGGGTACTGGAGAGTTCCAATTCCGGAGTTACTACAGTCTCATCCAGCACGCTTTTCCTCAGAGTCCTGACTACGAGTTCGTATGGTGCAAGGGTCTGGCCAGGAAGATGCAGCTCTGTATTTACAAGCTCTTACTGGGTCGCTTTCTTACTAGAGATCGGTTGAGTTCTTTGGAGTGTCGGTCCCAGATCGCAAGTGTGTGTTGTGCTGTCTGGAGCAAGAATCTATTAGACACATCTTCTTCGAGTGTGACCTGGCTTGGCAGATCTGGAAGGAGCATAGTAGAGCGTTAGGTGGATGCGACTCCGGAAAGGGTATTGGGGACATCATCACGGAGATCCGAGATAGTAGAGGTCGAGGGGTGGACTGGTTCCGGACCGCCAGGGTTCGTCTGGCTGCTTCAGTTTGGCATGTCTGGCGGGAACGAAACCGTCGGATATTCGAGGGACTGGTCACACCTCTGGTGGGCATGCTTCATAACATCGAATTTGATGTAAATGTTATGAGGACTTGATGAGTGGGAGTTCCACTTTGTTTGTATGTTGTACGATTACTGCATTGCTTTGGAATAAAATTTACCCTTTTTCCAAAAAAAAAATATATATATGAGTTAGCATTGTAAGGAAATGACAGCTAGTCATTAAACTGGTCTGTCCACACAACCACCATAAAGTGATAGCGGTAAAACTTTGATGAATTATAATAAAACCAAAAGAAAATTCATACCCGGCCGTAGTAATAAGCATCCCCAATCAACAGAGCAGCATGTTCATTACCCTGCTCAGATGCTTGCCACCACAATGAATGTGCACGAAGATGCCTTTCTGTGTCTGTACAAAAGCCTGATTCTCCTATGCACATACTTTCTTCCCCATATTTATCAAGAATCCAGGCAGCATTACTCTGTGCAACTTCATATCCCAGCTCTGCCATTCTAGAATATAACAGAAGGGCTTTGCCTACATCACCTTTCAAGTAAGATTCCAAGGCCCACCTTGAAAGAGAGCTCCAAGGTCCTCTCTCTGCCACTGTTTTGTACCAATATGTAGCCTGTACATAAAAGGAGAAAACACCAAATTAGCAAGGGGATGCTTAATTAGAAATATTCCATGATTATTATGTGCAACAGTACAGGAAAAATTATTTTTCGGAACCGCATACTGCAGGCCACCATTTGACCAATATTCCATTAGAAGAAAAAAAACATGCCCAATATGTAACAATTGAAAATTGAAAATTAAGTGAAACTAACTTGGTAACTTGTCTTTTTCATGAAAGACTGCATAAATTGCTTCAAATTACTCAAGATCCAGGTGCAAAACTAAAATTACATGTAAATAATGAGTTTGAACTATGAACACCACAAGCTGGCATTTCGGAGCATTTGCAATTCACACCTTTTCCAACAGTTACGGCACAGTAGTTGTATAACAGGTTTCCAGTGAATAAGAATTTCTAGGACAAAACAAACTGGGAAAGCAATTTTATTTACGTTTTCCAATATCAGGAACAACGTTGGAACCACATTTAAGCATCTGAAAGGTTGGGTTCTAAAAGATCTTACAGTATGAACTTATGTTCGAAGACTGTTGCAATATGACACAGATCTGTTGCACGGTTGGAGATGAGTGGGGAAGAAGCGCAAAACATGAGAGAGAATTACTCAGAATCCACCGAGCACTACAAAGAACCCACGGAGAAACTACCATGAATGGCCACAAGGTAATTGAAATCCACCAGAATTGGAGTAAAAGCTTTTTTAGAAATTTATTGATTTTTAGAATTTAATTGATATGATGAATGATACAAGATACAGCCCTCCTTATACATCCTCTAGATGGCTACTAATCCTACTAGATACTACTCGGAAATAGTTAAAATGTAGAGTCAAACCCTAACAGAATAATTCAAAAGAGACTTCCTAATTTGACTCGAACTCAACTACCAGACTTCAACTGCATTTCTAAGTCTAAACATACGAATTTCACAAACTTTAAACACGGTCACGCTTGGTCATTATCTTCATGAATGATCCTGTTTTGTGCAATTTAACTTCCAAGCTGAAAGTTATGGGCAAAACAGCAATCTAGCTATGTGTTTTACTTGCAGATAGTAATTTGGTAATTCCAAAATATAACAAGTAGCAACTAGCACCTATCAGCTCTCTAGATTTAAGACCGATTTGGGAGAAAGAACTTGGTTATCTTCTGAAAACCATAACAAGTATCAGTGACATAATTCTGGGGATATCAACAATGGTAGCAAACTTTCAGGGTGTATAATCCAATCTTACATATGAAATTGAGAACCCTATGGCCTGGGCATTTGATCTGGCTTATCTGATACATAATTGACGAGGTAAAAGGCTGTTACTGATTTCATTTTGTACATCTCATACAAAAGTCCAAGACTACCTGTTTGTATACCAATTTAGCCAAAAAGGGGGCTGCAAATATATAATACGAAAATGCTAACTTGACCGCAGGCGGGCTGGCCCGCCCGTCCCACGCCGGTTGACCTGCCAATAGGGGGTTGCCACGTGGTGGCGGGATGGCCCGCCTGCGATCACAGTAGCAGCGCCCTATATAATATGGATACTTTATGGTTTCAAGCTAACATGAAACTCATCAACCTATTTGCTATGGTTATTATTGTACTCAGACCAAAGGTTTCATGCATACTATGCGTACAAGAATCAACATCCACACAAACAGTATGTATTCCATCTGGAGGAATTCAAGTGTAACATTCGAGAACTGTAAGATAAACTTTGATGCCCCATGGACAAACCATTCTAACTTCTATATATTGTAACTATGGCAACCATTAGAGGTACAACTTTCACCATAACTTAAGTTTTAAGTAAAACTACCTTAAATACCAATAATCTTGTGTTAGCTCAATGAATAGAGCAAATAAGAAACCTAATAGCATGTAATGACAAGTGTACTAGTGATGCTTGATTTTTTTTATAAACTATAGTCCATAAATCTTAAATGTAGATAACGCTAATAAAATACTACATATTGTTTACTTTCAAAGTATTTCAGTAAGCCAAAGAACATATCCTCCATACTATAAATCAAGTTATGTCAAAATGTTAGTAACTGAGTGTCACAGATATTTGGAAAATTTTGGATTTTCCTGCTACAAGTTTTGGGTTGAAGTAGAACCATAAAGAAGCCTACTTACAATAAGTCGAGAGTCGTCCCCAATATACTAGTTTTTGTGTTCCATAGATGTTTTGGTAAATTTTGGAGAAATTGTGTTTCCCAAAAGCTTTGAGTTGAAGTAGAATCATCAAGAGGCATAGGATCCTAATCGCAGACATCGACATTGCAATATCAATATCAGACAATAGTTCTACGCCTTAGCATTCTAGGAACAAGAAACATCTATGAGATAGCATAATATACTCCAGGTGTTCTTATTTCTAATCATAATTCATAAGCACATCGATTTTAAATAAAATGACAAAACAAAACAAAACAAATATAGAAAGAGAACCTTTTTTTTCTTAACGGGAACATGATAGAAATATCTCGAATAAATTGCATTTTAATAGGTATTAGTAATCAAATAGAAAAGTGTACCTTGTTAGCAAGTAATTATGATGAAACATATAAAACCGAAAGCTAATATAAGATATTTTTATGGACCAATTATCTAATAATCATGGTAAAACAATTACCATTTGGAGATTCCGCTTAAGGCCAATGCCTTTCTGGAACATCTTTGCCACTTGGTACAGGGCCTTTGGCTGACCTGCATTAGCTGCAGTAAGGAAATACTTGCATGCTAGCGCCACATCCTTTTTCACACCAATGCCTTTGAGATACAACACTCCCAAGTTATAATTGCCTCCAGGATCCTTGGTAGCTGCCTTCTCAAAGTATTCTTTTGCCTGCAAAAATATTCAATGTCAAAGCATATATTAAATTAAGTGGTCAACTAAGGACACCGATCTAGGCAACCATTGCACTTCTACTGTTTCTTTATTTTCTTCATGCTTGAAAACCATGGATGTATATCGTGTCATTATTGTTTTGACTTTGTTATAAATAAATGGAAGGGAAGAGACTCAAAGATAGCCAACCTTACCACTTCTAATATTCTTGATTCCCATACTGTGTAGGAGAGTGCAGAGAGGATTTCAAATGAAATATTATTTACTGTATGATCATTAACACTGTGTTTGGGAACATTTGTGGGGAGGGAGAGAAAAATTTGAGGGGAAGGAAAATGGAGGAGAGTAAAATGAAAGGAAAGTTAATTTTCCCTTCCTTTGTTTGGATGGACAAAAAGTAGGGGAAGGAAAAGTTTAAAAACAATTTTTTATTTGTTTATGGATATAGGTATAATTACTATTTCCTCCTTGGTATTCTCAAATGATGCTTTAATATTAACTTTTTGAGGGGTGGTGGGGTAAATTCACTCAAATTCCTCTCATCTCTCTCCATTTTCCTCCCACATTTGGGAGAAAATTTTTTGGTGGGACCCACCTACTTTTTCCTTCTCAAATTTTCCTCCCCCATGTTCTCCCCCCCCTTTCCAAACACCATCATTTAAAATTTTCTTCTCACTTTCTCCTCAACTTTTTCTTTCCTCCCACTTTCCACCCTTCCCAAACAGTACCTAAATTTAACCTATTGGCTGCTAACTTTATTGGACTTTTGGACCTAAAATCATCATACACGTAAATCTACAACAATCATCTCCCAAGTTTTTGAAGGTATGATGTGTTTAATTGACACCCATGAAACGTCCTCTTCACCTCCTCTCCCCAATTCCAAAATAAATGCTTTGGCCTTCCTCCATCTTCCATGACCACCGCCCGCTTCTCCCATTTTCTCCTCTTGGTTGTGATAGTGGTGGAAGGTTTGAGGCAATTCTGAAGTTTTCTTTTTTCATTTTAGTTGTTAGCACACAATGATAGTTTCATGATGCTATTGTAGCAATTTGCACGAAAGAATTTGAAGCATTAAGGTGCTTCAAAATCTTGTACATGATATTAAGTGCAAAGTTGGTGGGAGTTCAGGGTATTTGTAACTACTCTTCCCAGATTTTCAAAATTATTATTGTTCTAAATAAAACTATCAACCTATCCCCGAAATCCCCAATCTTGAAATCCCCCCCCCCCCAAATCTCTAAACCCTAACCCTAACCCTAGATTCCACATTCATGTGTCATGTACATTGACACAGTACTCCTGGCAATTTTGAACCTATAGGGTGCGGGTCGTGACAGCATTTAAGTGCAATTGAACCTATAATTAATTCCTAGACTTGAAAAAGGGACCAAGGTGTCAGGAGGCTCCTGCAAATGCATGGTCACTGGGGAGGGCGAAGGTTTTATGCAACATTACCCCCCACTATATAGAGAGACTTTCCATCACTTGAACCCATATTCAACAACAAGTGTTTTTGTCGCGCTGAGCAATTCCTAGAGATGAATATTAAATGCCAGCAAACAAATGTTAAATTCCAGCACTAAACACAACTTCCTATGGATTAAAATCAATCCCTCCCAGCATCAAATAAACCCCAACCAATATGAAATAAGTGAGATCTTATGGGATTTGAAATCAAAGATGACTTCAATGGCTACATTTGAATTAACCTATTATAGGATGGTTAACAAATATAATCAACACAGAGAGGAAGAATAAAATTAAAAAAAATTGGAAACAAAAGAGAATTCAAAGTTAGAAAATGAAAGAAACAAAGAGGTCAAAGGAAGGTTGAAGAGAAAAGAATCCTCTTTTGATAATTGAAGCCAACCAAAGAGGGATTCAAATCTATGCATTCCCCAAGCAGCAGACTCGGCCAACAGTATCCAGTTGTCATAACTATCTTACGATAAGTCAAGCAAAATAGAGAACAAAGGGAAGGGGTTAATCTACGTTTATTGTTAACAAGAAGGCTGTAAGTGATGGTGCAAGCCAATATAAGACCATATATTACCATAGCAGTCCTATTAGGTTTAGGATATATATTGAAGTCTGTATGCTATGTAATAGTTGTCCTATAGATTTCCACACAACTAAATATTTTCTTATTATATATCAAATCCAACCATATCAAACTTCCTAACTAGTCATGTATCAACATAGAAGTCAAAGTCAAATCTGTTGGCACCATCCATGATTAGTATAAAGTAATGCTAAAATCATTCAATTATACCGAAAGAAGGTTTTATATACTGTTTGAAAAAAAATATTATGCTAATCTTTTTGTAGAACTGGGAACCAAGTATTTCACATTTGATAGGAACAAGTGACTTTAATTCTACACAAAGTAAAACTATGTTGTCCTAAGTTACCTCAGCAATGACTTCTTGGATCAGGGAGTAAATTTGACTCCTAATTCAGAAAATAAGAATCCTACTTTACTCCCACTTTTAGATGGAACCAGAGGCAGCAAAAGAGAAGATGAGGCCTACCATGCCACCTTATAAATTTGGTATATTTAAATTGATTCTTAATATAGTATATTAACTGGTATCTTATTTGGTAAGTTTTTACTCATCACGACAGATTTGCAATAAATTTCTTCATGTTTTTTGTAAATGTAGAGTCCTTGATACATATCAATTAGTAGCTTATTTAGTAGGTTTTTCAGAAACCTTTTAGGTCTCTAAAGTCTAAACAAAGGGTATAGCATCTTCATAATTTTTTCTACGATATAGAGAAGTCATTTTGGTGGTGGCTTTCGTCCTAAGTTTCTCTACTCTTATTTACTTCAAGATATCTATAAGATAAGCTTCTCGCTCTCGTAGAGGATAGAAAGTTGTTATATGTGACTAGAGGGAAATCTGTTTGTTACCTTTTAGCAAAATTATTATCCATAGTCTCATTTGGATGAAAAGTTACATACATAAGCGGGAGTCTCGTGCACCGGGACACCCTTTTCCCGTCTTATTATTGTCAATACTTGTCTGTCTTCTCTAGTGATGTTCATTCTGTTTCCTTCTTAAGAAACATAAACAATTATTAGCCAGGATTGTATCAAGAAGGTATTTAGTGCCTCTCATGTGCAATATTTGTAAACATCCTTGAAGAGCTTTTACTTTTTCTACCATATATTCTCATCCAGGTGGTTACTTTAAGATAATCAGAACAAATTAACCCCTTTTTGGCAACTCTGAATTGAAACTTCAGCACCCCAAAATTTTCTATCTAGTGAAACTACACGTTAGTATGGTTATCACACCTTATGTTTCCGTTAACCGGAAACTGGAAGATGGCATCTTATACTTGTAAAACGTATTACAATGATAGTTCAGAGGCATGATTTGTAATGATAGTTATGCATGTTTCTCACCGCAAACGTGGCTTATCTTCAATGGTATCTTTAACTGTCATCAATCAGCAGAAAATTTCCTAATAACTTCCATTTTTAGTTTCTAATATAAGTTTTTCTTAACTATTAATAATCAATATGTTTATTTATCACCAATCTTCCTTTTAAATTGTGAACCATTTCGGCTGAAATCATCATATCCATAAGGCAACTGGCAGCAACTTGTAATATAACATATGAATTGACAAGGAATTAAGCTTGAAAGTGTTCTACTTACCTTGGTGAAGTTCTTCTGTTCGACGCCATAACCTTTGACATAAAGATACCCAAGCCCATTATAGGCCGAGAAATGGTCTTGCTTCGCCGCAAGCCTCAGCCACTCGAAGGCCTTGGTATAGTTCCTCCCGACTCCAGCACCCCTTGCGTAGATCTCTCCCAACAGCTCCATCGCTCTCGGCTCCCACTTCTCCGCCGCCTTGGAGAACCAATACAATGCCTTGCCGTGATCCCTCCTCACTCCCCTCAGTCCATAGTAGTATAGAACCCCTATCTTATACATGGCAGCGGCGTTCCCCTTGAGTGCCTGGTACTCAGTGATCTGGAAGTCCTCATCATTCTCCCCCCGAGATTTCCTCAATGCTTCCTTGTTCTCCTCGGTCCCACTATGGATACGGACATGCTCAATTACTGGCGGCTCCTTGGAAATGAGGAAGCTGGCAATGGCGGCTTCCGCCAATTCTGCGTAGAGTTTCACGGCCTTCTCATGCATCTGCATACAATCAATGAATCAATCAATAATGAGAGGGATTCTCCCTCAACATGCAAACTAAACTATAAGACCTCTCTCAGTATCCGCATAACTTAAATTTTGAGCATTAAACCTCAAATTCCATTCTCCGACTTCCAGGCTCCCTTAATGTGCCTCAACTTAAGCATAGCTCCATTTATCCCCTAATCAAGATTCAAACTTTTTCTAAATCCAAATTTCTAAACCCCAAGCTCAAAATTAAACCAAACTATATTTTATGGGTACGTTTGCCCCAAACTGGATTTCGAGTCGAAGAAAACTCCATCTCCATCTCCAAAAAAAATCCCCTCCAAAGCGGAGTTAATGAAACTCCACGCGATTTGGATTTTTCTTCAACCCTATTTCAAACTTCGAAAATCCTTCCCTCTTCCTTTCAGAACTCCAATGCACACCTCCAAGCTCCAATTTACCGAAAAAAAAAACCTAAATACAATTTAGCGAACACTTTCCCCAAAATGGACCTAAATATTAATCCAGCCATCTTCGATCAAATAAACCATCCCAAATAAAGCCTAAATGTAAGTTATTTGTAAGTTTTTCGATGCCAGCCTATCTATAAATCATCTGGCTACGCTTAAATTAGGGTTAGGGGGTTGCCAACTACTCACGTCCTGCCGGTAGTAGGTGTACGCGAGGACCATCTTGGACTGCAGGTTCCCCCCGTCCGACGCGAACCGGTGGTAGAGCACGGCCTTGGGCCGGCTCTGCTTCGCCGCGATGCCGGCGGCGTGGAGGAACCCGAGGGCCGACTGCGCGTGCGGGTGTCCGGCACGCGCCGCCGCGGAAAGATCGGCGGCGGCGGAGTCCATGGAGTCGAGGTCCCCGTCCGAGGCCGCGGAGACCATCCCGCGAACGCCGGAGAAGTACAGGGAGTCCGCTTCCGAAGTAGAATTCGCGACGGCGGCGGAGGCGGAGGAGGGCTCGAAGATGGGAATCCAGGAGCCGGGATCGAGGTCGGCGTCGGAGGAGGGGGAGTCGGGATCGCCGAACTCATCCCACTCGGCGGCGGTGGAGGAGGAGGAGGAGTCACCGGCGGAGGAGTCGTCGGAGTTGGCGAGGAGGTCGTCGCTGGTGACGAAGAGGACGTAGGGGCGGAGCGAGTGGGAGGAGAGGGGGAGGAGGAGGAGGAAGAAGAAGAAAATTGGCATCCATCTGAGCATCGTCAAAAAAATTGGTGCGCGAGTGTGATCTGCACATGTATGAATGGAAGTAAATCATAAATGGTCACTGGGACACTACTGAACTACGTGGCTTTTCTTACGTGGCGACGCACTACTGGCTGTATTGGAAATTTTTTTTTTTTTTTTTGAGAACAGCTGTATTGGAAATAGGATGTGGCTTAATTCTGGGTTTTCTTTTTCCAATATAAGTCCCTTAGATTACTATATTTAGATTTAAGTATGCCAAATTTTAATAATTATAAAATTATTATTGAAATGTGACTCAAGAGTCTATTGTGGTGAGTCTGGTGACCATTATTCGGTTTTGGACCGAAAATCGAACCGAATCGAACCGAATAAAGATTCAGTTCAGTTTAAAAAAAATTCAATTTGGTTTCCGTTTTGAAAATACTAAAAAATTTTATTCGATTTTGGGTTTCGGTTTTGATCCAAAACTGAAAACCGAATAAAAAAATTGGTTTATATTTTTTTTTGTAATGAAAAATTAGTTTATATATATATATATATATATATATATATATATATATATATATATATATATATATATATATATATATATATATAAAATCAGGATCGGGAGTCCCGCGGGAGCCTTGTCGCTCTCGACCGTTGGATCGAGCGGGAGCATGCGCGAGCCCCACCGTGCACCCCCCCTTTCCGATGGGGTGTGTGTGTTGGGGGGGGTGGGGGGGGTGGCGCTTTGGCGAGACTCCCCCTTCGAAACTTTATATATATATATATATATATATATATATATATATATATATATATATATATATATATATATATATATATATATATATATATATATATATATATATAATTTTAATTTTTTTGAGAAATACCTGATCGCTTCCCCCTCTATTTCCCGATCGTCTGGGAGTAAAGCTCGATGCACATCCTATATATATATATATATATATATATATATATATATATATATATATATATATATATATATATATATATATATATATATATATATATAATTTGATTACTTTGATAGTTTTCCTACAATAAGTTGTAAACGCATAGTGCTTGAGGATGGCAACCGATTAATGAAACGAGTAGTGTCGCTGGAAGAAATAGAAGTGATTATAAAAGAAGCAGATCCGAACAAAACACCATGTCCAAATGGGTTTAATGCTACATTTTATAAACATCATTGGGGGAATTGAAATATCAAGTGCTCCAAATACTGAAAGATTTCTTTAACAATGGCTTCTCATTAAAGAATTGAATCACACACGCTTGACGCTTATTCCTAAGAAAGAGGGTGCGGTTGAGCTAGAAGATTTTCGACGATTTCATGCTGTAATTTTATCTACAAAATTATTACTCACATTATGTGCAACAGAATGCAGGAGTTAATGCAGAGCCTGATATCGGATAATCAATCAACTTTTATAAAAGGGAGATTGTAAGCCCCCTGAATTTCCCGAATTATTTTTCGAATTTTCTAATGAATTATTTTCAATAATTCATTTCTATATAATTAATTTTTGATCATTAATGCTCTTTACCGTGACTTGGATTTCTAGAGCATCAGGGATGCCAGTCTCTGAAAACTTTCTTCTTGAAGTTTGAAGTAGACGAGATTACCTTCACGTTGATATATCATGTCCCATTCCAACTTGTTCTCTTGTACTCTTTTTTGCTTCGCGCAAGTTCGGGTCAATTTAGACCATTTAATTAATAATTGATTTTCCACTCTTTTTCTTGATCATCGTTTGTACGTTACCGTGACTTTTAATTTAGGAGCACCAGACCAGTCGTTTTCTCAGAACCAACTTGTCATGCCTGATCTACTCGAGATGCTCTTCACCCATGACCTTCGTGTCCCATTCAGACACTCTATTTTGTGCTTCATTTCCTTCGCACAACTTTCGGGTCAATTTAGGCCAATTAATTATCTACCGTGAAACCTGATTTAATTTCCAATTTAATTTCGGGACCCGACATCGACCCAACCTAGTCGACCCCAAATATGGACATGGTCCACATGAAGCCTACTACCCGTCTGACACTGGTGTCCCATTTATTTGACCCCCCACATGCTACTTATTTACCCATGATTTTAAATACCCCTTTTAAATTCAATTATTGCCTCCTGTCCGATTTTGACCCGACCCGGCTCGACCGGACTTGAGCCCAAGCTCCATATTGTTCTTTCATGACTGCCCAATTATCCTACATAATTTTCCTATTTTTCCTATTTTAAAAATATATATTCCCTCTCTCTCATTAAATATCTCTTTCTTAAATATCTTTTATATATATATATATATATATATATATATATATATATATATATATATATATATATATATTACACTCACCCTCTCTCTCCATATTTAAAACCCTCACTCTCTCTCCTAACCCCCCCATGTGATCAGCCGACCAATCCCTCCCTCTCTCTAAATATCTATTTCTAAATATCTCTCTATCTCTCTCTCTTATACAATACACACACACATATATAAGCTCTCTCTCTCTCCTCTCCCATCACTCACCCCCTCTCTCACAGCCGACAAGCCCACCCCCTTGCTGTACGAGACACACCCCCCCACCATTATTCTTCTTCACTTCTTCTTCTTCTTCATTTTCTCATTCTTCTTCATACTATTACCAACACCATTATCATCAACACCACCACCACCACCATCATTCTCCACCATCATCATCTTCTCCTCCACCTTCAATCTCCTCCCCTCCTCCATGGCAGCAGCCATGGGCTGCTGTTGCCACAGCTGTGGGCGTGCCCCGCGCCACCACTGCCGTACGCCACCGCCAGGCAGTCGCCCTGCCGTCACGCCACCGTGGGTGGCCAGCGAGCAGCAGCGCAGCGCAACGCGGCAGCAGCTGCCACAGCAGCAGCCGCGCGCCGCCGCCCGCTTTGCCGCCGACGAGTACCCCCCCGATCGTGTGCGACCCCGACGACCTCCCCCAGGCCACCGGCCACTTCCCCGACGCGCCGCATAGGCTATTCGTGCATTTCGTACGAAATCCCGTCGGCGCGAGCTCGGCGACGAACTCAGAATGGCGTTCCGTCGTAGCAACTTTGTACGCATTTTTTCGAAAAATTCGACCGTTGGATCGGCAATTTCTTCACTTCGTCGCAATCTTGGTATATCCCTCTTCACCTCTGTCAAGTTTGAACCGTTAATTTTATCGTTTGATACCTCAAATCTAGCCGCCAAGTTGATGTTTTAATTTGTACTGTTTTTGGACAGTTTTGCGATGCCAACTTCGCGGGTTCGTATCTTCGCCGTATCAGCTCCGTTTTGTGCGCCACCAGTTCCGGTGCACAGCTGGTATAACCCTCTTCCTGCTCCCTTTAGATTTCATTTTAGTTTGAGCTTGTTAGGTCGGTCGAATTCGACGCCAAAGTTGGCCGTTCGAATTCTTAGTGTTGCACTTGTAAAATTCCATTTTTGAACCCGGGACTCCGGATTTAATTTCTGACACCACCAGTAGACTGTGGCATTGTTCTGGCCTGTTTTCATATAATATTTGCTTGATTTGGAGAACGTGGGCCCTGGCACGCATTTTGGTGCAAAGCGGGTCCCACTTTTTGAGTCAACGGGTCATTTTGAGTTCGGCTCATCGGAATCCAATTTCGGATATACCCTTGAGTTCGTATCGTCATTCTGGACTCGTTGACATATAATTTGGTAAGTTTTGAGGACATTAGCTCTGACACGCTTTTCCATGCAAATCAGAATTTCAATGTCCTGGTCAACGGACCAATTTGAGATCGGGTCAACGGAATCCAATTCTGGATATACCGTTGGGTTCGTATCGTCATTCTGGATTCGTGGACATATAATTTGTTAGGTTTTGTGCACTTTTATTTTGGCACATTTTTCGGTGCAAAGTGTGTCCAACGGCGGACATCATTTTAGCCCAAAATTACCGTTTTGCCTCTGTATCCAAATTGGACTTTTGGACAGACTATCCTAGCTGATTTGACCATTCTGGACACGTTGGTGATATTTATTTTATCATCCGACAACATCTGTAGATTTTTACCCTATTATTATAATCCTTCTCCTTTTGTGGTATTTTGAGTTCCATCGATTCCGGTGATTTCACAATCACTGAAATTGAATGGGTTGACCCTGTAGATGTTTATAGAGACTAGCTTTTACCTTGTTGACCTTGGTTGACTACTTTGACTGAACGTCAAAGTAGAGTCAACATTTGACCTAGGTTAGACTAGTTTGACCTTGGTTGACCAGAGTTGACCAGTTGACCAAAAGTCAACTGTTAGTCAAACATTTGACCTAGTTAACCTAGAATTGACCAGTTGACCAAAAGTCAACTGTAAGTCAACCATTGACCCAGTTTAACCTAGTTTGACCTAGTGTGACTCAGTATGACCTAGTTTGACTTAGTGGACTGAGTCTGACCTAGATTGCGTAGCTTATACTATAGAATCAAGCCTAACACTGTTGAACCCTAATTAGTTTATATATATCTTATCTTTAGGTCTGTGGCATCACTCTGAGGATCGACCCCATTTGACAGCTCAGGACCGCAGGCGAGTACATTTACTGATAGTTTTCATTGTCTTGATATCTGCTATATCTGATTCAGTCGTAGTGTCTTACTTGATTCCCAGTCACGATAGTTTACGAACTAGTATATGTTGGATCATGACATGAGATGTTGTTCCTGGATTTTCTTGGTATATATGTACATTTCCTGCCTTGTTCCATGTACTTGTATAGACACCGATTCCTGAGAGGGAGTAGCTATCCTCTTAGGGAATCCCGTGTCATGACGTGTCATGTCCAGGTCCATTATACTATTCGGAGATGGGAAATTATTAGGAGTTATGTGATCCAAGCCACCCTGTCACTATTCATGTGCTCGTGCCACTTTTCCCTCATGAAGGGTGTAGCGAGATCCTCTTGCCTTGTGCTCGTTATCCAGGTTGGCCGGCATGACTTTCCGTTGAGGTCACCGCGGATTGTCGGGCCAAGTGGATAGCCTGTCCTGTCACTTATCCCAAGCCGATCACATATCGCTCTAATAATTCAAGTCATATTTTATATTTACTTATCTTATCTTATATCCTGCCCTGTTCTACATTTCGTACTTTCTCACCATGCTATGATATACAGTTACTTACATGTTTTACATGCCTCTATGATGTACCTTAATTGGAGACTAAGTTCTGCTCGGGAGAAGAGTTACAATCCCGGTCCTTGTTTGGTTTAAGGGTTGTAATTCGGCTTCCGAACGGTTCTCAAGTTTTCATATATCTTTGTCTTGTAGTTCATTATACTGTCTCTTATAGAATTTGTCAATTCATATGGAACTGCTGTTAGTGCTTGTATTTGCTCATTTTTCTGAAAGGATACCGTTGATAATATTTTAGGAATTGTTATACCATTAGTGGACTTCATGATGTTGCTAGCTGAGGTGGATCTCACTATTCTTCTATGTGAGTTGCCTGGTAGTTATCCTTAGTTAGTCTTGTTGTTCCTTCTTTATTTTTTTGTCTTATGATCATTGTAGATTCTAGTTGTTCTAGTGATATTGTTATTATTTCTCGTCTTATCTTCCTTAGTTTTCGTAATGTGACATGAGTACAGTTCTAGTTATGGATCTTTAGATATTGTAGTTAGTATCGGGTACTTGACAGCGTTCTACCGCCGATACTGCGACGTAGGCTGGACGTGACCCACGTATTCGTATCCGTATATCCGGGTGCGGGTCATGACACATTTTTAGTGGTGGCCCATGCAGGTCAGTCTTTGCAATTAATGCGAAGTCATGGTAGTACTTGAGCTTTTCTGTACTACTGCGAGCCTGCCCTAGGATTAAGGTTGAGTCATGGAATATTTTAGGATTTTGGTACTCAGTCACATATTAGAAACTTTTGGTAGATTCCAGAGATGATACCTGGGAATCTTATTTCGAAAGCTTTTCAAATCTTTTCCCACTTATTTCTATTCGTCTTGATTTCTGAAACATCTGTCCATTATCAACTTTATTCTTCTTGGAATGAGTTTGTGGACCCCAGAGGGAAGGTATAAGTTGAACTTAGATATCCTCTAGGTTGAGAATCAAATATGATTTGCCAATCTTATATCAAGGTTAAGATTATTTTAGATTATATTCTAGAACTGTTAATCTTGACCTAGATAGTACCTTTGGGACTTCTCCTGAGAACTTTTCCTAAACCCTGCATCGGAATCTGTTTTCGCTAGTTTCCATTACTTATCCTTGATTCGTCGTGGAATTTGAATCTGGATGTTCGTTCGTTGTTGACTTCGATTTTGATTTTATTGAAATCAGTTTTTATAAATTGAGTTAAGATATTCTGATAAACATATTCGATGAGAACGATAAATGTCTACTTTATTTATGGAGTTTAGAATTTATCGCAGTCATACTAGCTAGCACGACATGGACGTGGAGCCTGATGTTGGTTACACCATCCTAGTTATGGAATTTGGATTTTCTTGCAGCCATACCGGTTGGCGTGGTAAGAATTCCAGATGACATGATTTAGGGTGTATACCTTAGTTATGGACTCTATCGTTTATTGCAGCTATGCTTACTGGCGTGGCAAAAATTCTGGCAACATGATTCGGGATAGACGTGTATGGTTATCAGATCGTATCTTAAATTGATTCACTTGTTTTAACCTATTGGGCAAGAGCAGTTCCTACTATTACTTCTGTTTTCCCATTCTTCTCTTCCTCATCGCATGATGATTTCTTCATCTTACCCTTACTTCCTCCGTCTTGATCAATTATGTCTTGATTCCACTAATTACCTATCTCGTATCTACTCTGTCAGCCATACTTTGAAAACCTTAAAAATTTTAGAATTTTCATATCTTTTTATCTTGGGAGAAATCGAGGAAGTATCGTAATCATCCGTCTCGGAGTAGACATTATTGGTAGTAGTCGAAGCAGAGCGAGATGATTACCCCGGCTTCCTCCTACGATCCCATATTCTGGTTTCTATGATAACAGAAGTAATTCAATTCTACATCCTTGATTTGTTTATTATATTTTGATATTGCGAGATTGATCCTCTCTGATTGACCAATCGATTCTGGTTGTCTAGTTTATCGTGCCAAGAGTCTTGATTGTTGATTAAACTTAAATGGTTTCGAATTCCATAGCGATATGATTTTCTTCTTAGATGCTCGTGTCCAGACTTCGTTGATTTTGTTCTCTATCTTGCCCAAATTCTGATTTACCCAAAACTTGATCAATTTAAATCGTACTGAGACTAAATTATTTACTTTTATCGTGATTGGATAATGCTATCATCACTCGTTCTTTAAACTTTTGATTCAATTCTGGCAAATGACTAAATTCTATTCCAATCACGATTTGGCTTCATACTATCCTTGATTATGCCGGAGTCTCATGTTGGTCATGCCTAAACCGTTATACTTTTGACCAAGGTTGAGCTGATCGTATCTATGATCGTATTGAGATTCAATTTTGAGCATGTTTGAATTTTGAAACACTCGTGCCTATACTCTTTTCGACCTTGATTTGATTTTCTGATTGTATCTGAAATTTTCTTGTGCTTAATCATGCCTATCTCAAATCCTAAATCAAATTTCAGTAAGCTAAAATCCTATTATCAATATTTTGTTGATTGTAACCGGATGAAGCTCAAGTTTTGATTTTGTTGTCATATCTCTATCGTGCCAAGTGATCTTAGACTATTTCCAATTTTATTCACGCTCGAACTTGGAGCGTATTCCATGATTTTATTAATCATACTCTTCAATCTTGATCAGGTCTATATGTCACTCTCATTTTCCGTATTTTCCGTATTTCGTATTTATACTCGTATCTGGATTTTAGCATGTATTTTTATTTTTCTCAACTTGTGGAATTTCGGTATTTCTCGTATTTTGGGTTTTGTCATGGCTCGGTTTTAATTGGGTTGGTTTGGTTTAATGTGTATTGGAACACCTTAACCTATGCTCCACCCTCAACACACCACATCCCATCCTCTTTATAATCCCCACCTAACACTCTCTCTCTTCATTACCTCCTCCATTAATTTCTTCTTCTTCTTCTTCCTCCACACAACTCTCCACACCCATAGGCAAGTGCACCTTGCCACCACATGAGAACCCTATTTTATTTGTCCATTTGCTAGTTTAGGACATGGTGATCAACATTAGAACTTGGTATTTTGTGATTTGGAGTCTTCATTGTTCTAGATCTAAGTTTCCCTATCCGGATTTGGAGTTCGGATGGCCAAGTTGTGATACTTTGAAGTTTTGGAGCCATGGGAGCTTCTTCTCAGCCATGGAGAAGAAGATCCTTTCCCCTGCGTGCGTGTTTTTACGCGTACGAAGCTCTCCTGCGTGCGTACTTTTGTGCGTACGCAGCCCCTCTGCGTGCGTGTTTTTACGCGTACGCAGCTCTCCTACGTGCGTGACTTTTCTCGTACGCAGCTCTCCTGCGTGCGTGACTTTTCTCGTACGCAGCTCTCCTGCGTGCGTGACTTTTCTCGTACGCAGCTCTCCTGCATGCGTGACTTTTCTCGTACGCAGCTCTCCTGCGTGCGTGACTTTTCTCGTACGCAGCTCTCCTGCTTGCTTGACTTTTCTCGTACGCAGCTCTCCTGCGTGCGTGACTTTTCTCGTACGCAGCTCTCCTGCGTGCGTGACTTTTCTCGTACGCAGCTCTCCTGCGTGCGTGACTTTTCTCGTACGCAGCTCTCCTGCGTGCGTGACTTTTCTCGTACGCAGCTCTCCTACGTGCGTGACTTTTTGCGTATGTTGCTCTCCTGCGTGCGTGACTTTTGTACGTACGCAGCTCTCCTGCGTGCGTACTTTAGCTCTCCTGCGTGCGTGCTTTCGTGCGTACGCTGTACGTGCCCTTGTGCGTACGCTGCTCCCCTGACCCCTTGCTTAACTCATTGGCTCTTGGAGTTTTGGTCTTATTTCTTTAAGCTTGGCTCTTCTATAGTCCTGTATATTGATATTTTATTAGATATTTTACGCCCATTTTATATCCTTACGCCTTTTTTATGAACTTGATTTTTACTTAATATGTTTGGAATGACTATTGTACATGGCATGGTATGACAAGGAACTATCATAACACGACAGTGACCCATAGTGGTGCACTCCTGACATGACCAACCTGACATGATAGTGGCCCGTCGTGACGCACTCCTGACAAGTACCCTGACATGATTTATCTTAATGCTGTTGCGACGGCTAACACGACTTGACAAGAATAAATGGCCTGGACATCGTGGGTGAATATGTTTGTACAAATGAACCTGTCTTGTCTTGCATCATGTCTAGGGCATGAATCTCTGGTTTCCCACGGTCAGGGATTCATACTGAATATGGCTAGGATTAATGACTAGATTAATCAAATAGTTCATGGAGAATTTTCCAGTTACCCGTTGCCCCTTTGGTCCCGGCCTTATATATATATATATATATACTTGGGAATTGTTGCTATCCGTCGAGATGAGCGCACTTCCAGTCCGCCGTCGAGTGTGGTACCTTAGGACACATGTATCTTACTACAGTGTGTCTGCTATATCCTGCTATCTTTTCCTTTTCTTGCTGGGACCACTCAGGTAGTAACAAACAGGTAACCGGACTTGGAATTCTCATTGCATCTTGCTAGTAACTAGGCCTGTGATAACCCTAGTTAGTTAAAGTAGCAAGCCGTATTTATTGCTTGGCCGTGATTGATTGGATGGGGTCTAGTCCAGCCTTGTCTCGTCTTGATCCTGTACAATTTCTGACATGACACGCTTACTCGTGCTTTATCTTAATTCTATATCATGAATAATTGTATGACCAGATTTTTTATATTTACCTTGCCGATAAATGGTGGAAGAAACCAACTTCTGTTCAGACGAAGGGTTACAACCTCGGTCCTTGTTTGGTTTACGGGTTGTAACCTGGTTATCTGAATAGTCCCATGGTTATCTCATCGTATATCATCCTGTCATGCTTTCCATATGTTCTGCCTTTTATCGAGCCCCCTCCGGCCGTGCGCGACCCCGGCGACCTCCCCCAGGCCACCGGCCACTTCCCCGATGCGCCGCATAAGCTATTCGTGCATTTCGCACGAAATCCCGTCGGCGCGAGCTCGGCGACGAACTCAGAATGGCGTTCCATTGCAGCAACTTTGCATGCGTTTTTCGAGAAATCCGACCGTTGGATCGGCGATTTCTTTACTTCATCGCAATCTCGGTATATCCTTATTCACCTTTGTCAAGTTTGAACAGTTAATTTTATCGTTTGATACCTCAAATCTGGCCGCCAAGTTGATATTTTAATTTGTACTGTTTTTGGACAGTTTTGCGACGCCAACTTCGCGGGTTCGTATCTTCGCCGTAACAGCTCCGTTTTGCGCGCCACCAGTTCCGGTGCACAGCTGGTATAACCCTCTTCCTGCCCCCTTTAGATTTTATTTTAGTTTGAGCTTGTTAGGTCGGTCAAATTCGACGCCAAAGTTGGTCGTTCGAATTCTTAGTCTTGCACATGTAAAATTCCATTTTTGAACCCGGGACTCCGAATTCAATTTCTGACACCACCAGTAGACTCGTGGCGTCGTTCTGGCCTGTTTTTATATAAAGTTTGCTTGATTTGGAGAACGTAGGCCCTGGCACGTATTTCGGTGCAAGTGGGTCCTAACGGGTCATTTTGAGTTCGGCTCATCGGAATCCAATTCCGGATATACCATTGAGTTCGTATCGTCATTCTGGACTCGTTGACATATAATTTGCTGAGTTTTGAGGACATTTGCTGAGTTTTGAGGACATTAGCTCCGACATTGAGTTCGTATCGTCATTCTAGTGTTCTAAATGTTTCTAGATGTTTTCCTAAGTTGTTGATCGGACCTGCATGGGCCACCACTAAAAACATGTCACGACCTGGTCCCAATTTCTTGGGTCGAATCGGATCATGCCCAGCCTGCACCGTTGTTGAGACGGCGGCAGTAAGCTGTATCACTCATGCAGGTAATCAACAACACAGACTACTTGTCACAACTTTAATATTCCGATAATTAAAAACTTGTCCAACAAAGTTACAACTGACAAAATAAATAGTCTTTTTAAATAACAACAACTGAAAATAGTAAATGACAACAGCTAAAAAGTAGACTCGTCATCTCCAAGTCCAGCATCATCTGGTAGCACAACTGGATACAACTCAGGATCATAATAGCTACTAATCAGTAGCTCTGCATCATCAATAGGACCTAAAAATATAGTCTCCAGTCAGGAGGGAGCAAAGTACAATTCATGATAATTTTAACAATTGAAATAATAATGGAATTATATATTTTTAAACAATTTGAAGTAAATAGTTTTTCTAGCAGTTAAAATATTGTGATGTGAATAGGCAATGAATATGACCGGATTGGGTTGTACAGTTGTATCATATTGAATAAAAGCTACACAAACTTATTACAAACCACAAAAAGTGAATAAAAGCTGGGCTTATGTCCTTTACAGACTTTTTACATAAATTTAAATAAGAAGAAGACATTTGTTAGTCTCTAAAAAATCCTACAATTTAATTACAAAATAAAACTAATAATTAAAATAATTTAATAGTGATTCTCAGATATTGGTCCAATCGTCATATAGGCTAATGCCTCAACGTCCGGCGAAACCGGTTTCGTTTGCACTTAGCCATGGCCCATTGACCGATACGGTCATTGCCCAAAATCTAAAATAATATTCTTTTCCGAAAAACTATTTTAAATTATATAATTAAATTTTATAGAAAAATTCGACAGCACTTCCTCTAATTTTCGGTCAACCCAAAAACTGGGAAAATGTGCCTCAAACACCAATCACAAGTCCCATACCAGGGAAACCCAATTTCCAACCAGAAAATAACAATAACCAGAACCCGAAAATAATATCGAACCCGAAAATATCCACAGCACGTTTCCGAAATTCGAAAAACCGAAATAAAACTCGGAAAACCGAAACAAACTTCGGAAATTCCAACAAAACACTCAAAGCCACAGAACCAATTCCGAAATGGAATTGGAAAACCTAAACCAATGAAATCTTCCGAGAACTCCCAGAACGTTTTCGAAAGGGTTTCGAAAAATCCGAAAATATCTCGCTTACCGAATTCCCGGGGAATTCGTGGACCAAATTCATCATAGACTAAAAAGATGGAAACGGGGCAACAAAAATATACCAGAAATTGCTCGGCTAGAGCTCTCAGGTGAAATTCAGAGAAAAAGAACACATGGACAGTGTCTCGGCCTCGGGTTAACGCCTCGTCGGGGTTCGACTGCATGTACAGCACCCGAGCTTGGAAAAGACAGGAGCGGGGTTCCGCGGAACAGCACCAGAGAACGGGGAAGCGTCCAGAAGAGGGGCCAGAGACTCGCGGGTGGCGCCGGAGCTCGGGGTTCCGGCGGAAGGCCGCTGGTCGGTCAGGCGCGGAGGCTGGAGGGGATCGGGTCGCCGGGGACCTAGGGCACGGGGCGCGGGGGTCGCCGGACAGGACGCGGCTTGGGCGGCTGCGGACAGCGGCGGCGGGGTCGCCGGGCTCGGGCGGAGGAGCGTTGGGTCGGCGGCCTGGCGGTGGCGGTGCTCCGGCTAGGGCACAACTATTTTGGGAAAATAGTGATGGAAAATGAAGTGAAGGTAGGGGTTTTTATACAGGAGGAAAATTGGGGGTTTCGGAACCCAACGGCCGTAGCCGTTCGGGGAAGTGAACGGAGGAGTCGGCGGTTGGGAACTGAAGGAGTCGACCGAGCCAACGTTGGGAGAGGGAAAATGAAAGGTTTCTTCTTATCAGGATTAAAATTAAAGAGAGGATATGAGTTTAAGTTGAGAGTTGAAAGTTTAATAAAGTTGTAACACTACAAAAGAATACTCTTGCTGGAGAATGAAAGAGAATGAGAGTTTAATAAATTTTATAAGAATACTTTTTATAAATACTTTAATTAATTAGTAATAATTTTATTTTCTTCTCTTAGAAAATTTGTAACACTATATAAATAACTCCTAAAAATTTCAAAATAGATTCAGATTTGGGTTCGGGTTCGGACTGGGTCTGGATGGGTCAGAACAGGTCAGGTCCAAGAAAAATCCATGATTATTTATTTTGAAATTAATAATTTTCTATTTAGCTATTAATAATAATATGGCAAAATATTAATTTAGCAAACACGTAATTTTAATATTTAAAAAAAATAACAAAACCGAATTTACGGGTTTTGACTAAAATTTCCAGAATTAATAATTAACTAACTAAATTATTCAAATAATTAACTAAAAGTTACGGGTTTCACAACCTTCCCTCCTTAGAAAATTTTGTCCTCGAAATTAAAGGATAGGGTTAGGAATTACCTCATGTCTCAAACAAGTACGGGTATTGCTCCCGCATCTCATCTTCTCGCTCCCAGGTAGACTCGCCTGGGGAATCGTGCCTCCACATAACTCTAACTATGGGAGTCACCGAAGTCCTGGTCCTCTTCTCGCATCTGTCCAAAATTGCCACCGGCTTCTCTGGTACTGTAAGACTTGGTCCAATCTCCAGCTCTGAATGGTCCAAGATGTGACTCAGATCCGGGATGTCGCGTCTGAGCTGCAAAACGTGGAAGACGTTGTGCACGCCCTCAAGATTAGCTGGTAGAGCTAACCGATACGCTACTTCACCAATTCGGCTCAAAACTTCAAATGGTCCGATATATCTGGGACTCAGCTTCCCAGCTCTGCCAAATCGAATAGTTCCTCTGGTAGGAGAAATCTTCACAAAGACACTATCTCCTTCTTCAAACTCCAGTGGTCGACGACTGCTATCTGTCCAATGCTTCTGCCTGTCTTGAGCAATCCTGAGTTTGTCTCTAATCACCTTCACCTTCTCTGCTGCGTCAGTCACCATTTCTGGCCCCAGTAGTACTCTTTCTTCTATGTCGTCCCATGCAAGTGGAGTGCGGCAACGACGTCCATGAAGAGCTTCAAATGGGGTCATACCAATGCTAGCTTGGTAACTGTTGTTGTAAGAGAACTCTACCAAGTGCAAATGGTCTTCCCAAGACCCTCCAAATTCCAAGACGCAAGATCTCAGCATGTCCTCTAGCGTCTGGATGGTTCTCTCCGATTGTCCGTCAGTTTGGGGATGATAGGCTGTGATGAACTTTAGTTTTGTTCCCAAGCTGTCATACAAACTCTTCCAAAAGTGTGAGGTAAATCTAGTATCTCGGTCAGATACAATACTTATCGGTACTCCATGAATCCGGTAGATGTGCCGCATGTATAGTGCCGCCAACTTCTCGGTGGATAAACCAACCTTGAACGGGATAAAGTGAGCTGACTTCATCAGTCGGTCCACAATAACCCAAATGGCGTCCTTCCCTCCTTGGGATCGAGGCAATCCTGACACAAAGTCCATTGTTATATGCTCCCACTTCTACTCCGGAATGTCCAGCGGCTGTAGAAGTCCTGCGGGTCTCTGTTTGCTAGCCTTCACTTGTTGACAAATCAAGCATCTAGCCACAAATCTGGATACATCCTTCTTCATTCTATACCACCAAACAATGGTACGCATATCCCTATACATCTTGTTAGCTCTAGGATGTATGGAATACTGTGACTGGTGCGCTTCTTGCATCAGCTCATTCCTCAGTCCGCCAGATGGTACACACAGCCTCGTACCATCCTTTAATGCTCCGTCACTGGCGATAGAGAATCCTTCAAGTGTTCTTGCCAGCACTTGATCTCTGAGTTTGTAAAGCGTCTCGTCTTGGAATTGTGTCTCCTTGACTTTGTCCATCAGACTTGAACGTAATTGCAACTGCATCATGGTTGAGTCAGCTCCAGGTACAATAGCTTCTCGCCCCAATTCCTTCATCTTTTCCTCAGGCAGTACAATTTCCAGACCAAGCTTCTCTATGTCCTCCAGCAAGTGCCGCTCCTTAGTTAAGAACATCGCCACTTGGTATCGACTAAGTGCATCTGCAACCACATTAGCCTTACCCGGATGGTACTGCAGGTCGATGTCAAAATCCTTCATCAGCTCCAGCCATCTTCTTTGTCTCATGTTTAGTTCCTTCTGAGTGAAAACATATTTCAGACTTTTGTGGTCTGTATATATTTCCACTCTCTCTTCATAGAGATAATGCTTCCACAGCTTCAATGCAAAGATGACTGCAGCAAGCTCCAGGTCATGTGTGGGATAGTTCTTCTCATAAGTCCGTAATTGCCTAGATGCATAAGCAATCACTTTTCCATATTGTTGAAGAACGCAACACAGTCCTTTTCCAGAGGCATCGCTGTAGATTGAGAAACCGCCGGTACCTGCGGGTAGCGCAAGTATCGGTGCTGTTGTAAGCCTCTTCTTCAGTTCCTCAAACGACGCTTGGCAAACTTCCGTCCAGATGAACTCTTCATTCTTCCGAGTGAGCTTCGTCATCGATTCAGCAATCTTGGCAAAATCCTTCACAAACTTCCGGTAGTAGCCAGCCAAGCCCAAGAAACTTCTGATTTCAGCAACTGAGCTTGGGGTAGACCACTTCTCAACAGCAGCTATCTTCTTAGGGTCCACCAAAATTCCTTCTCCTGTGACAACATGGCCAAGAAAATCCACCTTGTCTAGAAAGAATTCACATTTGGATAGCTTACCATATAACTTCTCCTTCCTCAAAGTTTCCAGAACTTTTCTGAGGTGCTCTTCATGTTCCTCCTCAGTCTTCGAGTAGATCATGATGTCATCGATAAAGACAATGACAAACTGATCTAGGTATTCATGGAAAACCTTGTTCATAAGGTTCATGAATACAGCAGGAGCATTCGTCAGTCCAAACGGCATGACCAAGAATTTAAACTGCCTATACTTAGTGTTAAACGTCGTCTTGGGAATGTCCTCCTTCCTGACCTTGATCTGATGGTAGCCAGATCTGAGGTCTATCTTTGAGAACACCTTGGCTCCACTGAGTTGATCAAACAGGTCATCGATCCGGGGCAGAGGGTACTTGTTCTTGATGGTGATATTGTTCAGCGCCCGGTAGTCGATGCACATCCTCACAGTTTCGTTCTTCTTGGGAACAAATAAGATAGGTGCTCCCCAGGGTGAAGCTTCGTCTCGGATAAATCCCAAAGCCTTCAGTTCATTGATCTGATCCTTCATCTCCTTGGCCTCCTTCGGGTTGACTCTGTAGCATCACTTAGAAATAGGGGAAGAGCCGGAGACTAGGTCAATGGTGAACTCTATGTCTCGATCTGGGGGTAATTCGGGTAGACTATCAGGGAAGACATCCATAAATTCTGCTATGATAGGATGGGGAGGTCCGGGTTCTTCTGTGATAGAGGTGTAGGTAACACACTCTATATCCTCCAGAGTTCGACAGATTTCAAACTCCGGCTCTCCAGGTGAGCTGAAGACTACACATCCTCTGTGACAGTCTATCAGCGTATACTGCTTACTCAACCAGTCCATCCTTAGGACTACATCATAGTTGGGTAAGGGCATCACAAGCAAAGGTGCTATGAACTGGTGGCCTGATATGATGATAGGGCAGTTACAGATCTCAGTGATGGGTATGGGTCCTCCACCGGTCATGACTCTACATATCTTCTTGCTAAAGCCCGTAACTATGTGGTGTGCAGAGATGAATTTTGTGGATATGAAACTATGTGATGCACCTGAATCAAATAAAGCTAAGGCAGGATAGGAATACACATAAATGAAACCTGCGATGACATCAGCTGTAGGTTCCTGCTCTGGCTCTTGCTCCTCTGCTGCTAGGGAAAAGGCTCGCCCAGTCTTCTGTTGATGCTGCCCAAATTGTTGTTGCTGAGTGGACAGAGGACCTTTCTGCTGAGTAGCTCCAGTCCGGTGCATCGACGAGGGGCAGTCCTTCACTTGGTGGGTGGCAGACCCACAGACTAGGCAGTGTCCTAGCCTCTTCCTGCAGATGTTTGACTGATGCCCTGGTGTCACGCCCCAGAACCAAAATACTGGAGAGCGGGGGCGGACATAGCCAGCTACGTATAATGAAATGGAATCCATCTCACTATACGGTCACGGCTGTCTAGAAATATAAGGGTTTATCTACAAGCCAACAGTCTCTTAAGGTCAGAAATTATCCTATTGTCTCAATCTCAACCAACTAATAATAATCACAAGATATCAGATCACCAAATATACAATTGTAAGGCGTCCCAAACATTACATATCCAGATGATCATGAAGCTAGTCGTACAAAATGTAAGGACTAGCAAGAGTTAAGTCATACATGATCAATCCCGAGTTGCCAATCATGTTCACAGCCCGTAGGCAGACAGAAAGTAAAGTGCATCGAGCTAACAAGTGCTCGTCGGCTAAATGCCTCAAAAGAATAATGTACAATTACAGTGGGAGAACAAAAAAAACCCACTCGTTGCCAGGATTCCCTCTAGTGGTCACCATCTGGCTGGAAAGCAGGTAGATCCTTTGCTGCTGCTCCGGTATCTGGCCATACAAAACCAGCTGGGTCATACCCCAGAAAGAGCAAGTACCACAAAGGAGGCCACAAAATAAGAACTAAAGCCAGCAATTAGCACAATAATATAATTACATAATAAGAGATAGTAATTTAAGAAAAAGCATGATAGGAGAATATAAAAGACAATCTTGTACAGAATCGATAAAAGGCAGAACATATGGAAAGCATGACAGGATGATATACGATGAGATAACCATGGGACTATTCAGATAACCAGGTTACAACCCGTAAACCAAACAAGGACCGAGGTTGTAACCCTTCGTCTGAACAGAACTTGGTTTCTCCCACCATTTATCGGCAAGGTAAATATAAGAAATCTGGTCATGCAATTATTCATGATATAGAATTAAGATAAAGCACGAGTAAGCGTGTCATGTCAGAAATTGTACAGGATCAGGACGAGACAAGGCTGGACTAGACCCCATCCAATCAATCACAGCCAAGCAATAAATACGGCTTGCTACTTTAACTAACTAGGGTTATCACAGGCCTAGTTACTAGCAAGATACAATGAGAATTCCAAGTCCGGTTACCTGTTTGTTACTACCTGAGTGATCCCAGCAAGAAAAGAAAAAGATAGCAGGATATAGCAGACACACTGTAGTAAGATACATGTGTCCTAAGGTACCACACTCGACGGCGGGCTGGAAGTGCGCTCATCTCGACGGATAGCAACAATTCCCAAGTATATATATATATATATATATATATATATATATATATATATATATATATATATATATATATATATATATAAGGCCGGGACCAAAGGGGCAACGGGTAACTGGGAAATTTTCCATGAACTATTTGATTAATCTAGTCATTAATCCTAGCCATATTCAGTATGAATCCCTGACCGTGGGAAACCAGGGGTTCATGCCCTAGACATGATGCAAGACAAGACAGGTTCATTTGTACAAACAAATTCACCCACGGTGTCCAAGCCATTTATTCTTGTCAAGTCGTGTTAGCCGTCGCAACAGCATTAAGTTATCAAGTCATGCTACAAGTCAGGAGTGCGCCGCCATGGGCCACTATCAAGTTATCAAGTCACAAGGATTAATTACAAGTTACAAGTTAGGTGTGCACCCACCGGGTCACTAGCAAGGAGGTCAGAGAATACCAGAATCATAATTCACAGAAAATCCCGAAAACCGTACTAGTCATAAACAATTACTAGAAAATCTTGTTAGGCCATGTCGGGTCAAGATAGTAGTGATGTGTTGAACAGATCTCAGAAAAACCAAATCCACAAAAGAAACCAAGTCAAGAAATAAAATCAATACTCCAAAAGCCAAAGGGTTAAGCAAGGGGGTTCAGGGTGCAGCGTACGCACAAGACACGCACGCAGGAGAGCGACGTACGCGAAAAAGTCATGCACGCAGGGGAGCTGCGTACGTGAAAAGTCACGTACGCCAGAGTGCTGCGTACGCGAAAAGTCACGCACGCCAGAGAGCTGCGTACGTGAAAAGTCACGCACGCAAGAGAGCTGCGTACGTGAAAAGTCACGCACGCAAGAGAGCTGCGTACGTGAAAAGTCACGCACGCCAGGGAGCTGCGTACGTGAAAAGTCACGCACGCAAGAGAGCTGCGTACGTGAAAAGTCACGCACGCCAGAGAGCAGCGTACGTGCAAAAGCACACAAGTAGAGAGTTGCGTACGCGTAAAAACACGCACGCAGGGTCTGGGTCTTCTTCTCCATGGATGAGAAGAAGCTCCAATGGCTCCAAAACTTTAAGGCATCACAACTTGGCCATCCGAACTCCAAATCCAGATTTCCAAAGTTCCAACCAGGGTGGAATTGAACTCTTTTCCACATGGAAACATCAAAACCCATAAAAATCCAACTTAAGTAGAACAAACCATGCAAAACCGAAAATAGAAAAAACCTAGATCTAGAACAATGGAGACTCCAATTCACAAAATACCAAGTTCTAATATTGATCACCATATCCTAATCTAGCAAATGGACAAATAAAAGAGGGTTCTCATGTGGTGGCAAGGTGCACTTGCCTATGGGTGTGGAGAGGAAGGAGAAGAGTGTTGTGTAGAGGAAGGAGAAGAAGAAATTAATGGAGGTTTATGAGGCGAGAGAAAAAGTTGGTGGAGTTTTAAAGAGGGTGGGATGTGGTGTATTGAGGGTGGAGCATAGGCTAAGGTGTTCCAATACATATTAAACCAAACCAACCCAACCCAAACCAATTAAAATCGAGCCATGACAAAACCCAAAATACGAGAAATACCAAAATTCCACAAGTTGAGAAAAATAAAAATACATGCTAAAATCCAGATACGAGTATAAATACGAAATACGAGAAATACGAAAAATGAGGGTGACAACTCTACCCACCTTAAAAGAATTCCGTCTTCGGAATTTAATCAAGGAGCTAGAGATTGCCATGATAAACTACACTAAGCACAGGCAAGCTACACTAAGCAGTTCAATCATACAATCATATAATGCAAGCAAGGAAGGGAAAACGTAAGGCATAAGAAAGACATTATACCTCATGAGTCAAACATGTAGGGATATCGTGATCGGATGTCATCCTCACACTCCCACGTTTGACTCTCCCAAGGAGCGATGAACTCAAGCAACATGAACTAAACTGATAGTCTTGCGCTTGAGGTCTCTCTCCTTGGTCAAACAGGGACACGGGCCTTTCCTCATATGAAAAGGTTGGTACCAATAACCGTTTTCGAATGATCTAGGATATGGCTCGGGTCCGAAATATACCGTTGTAATTAGGACACATGAAACATGACACGTGTTCCGCATAACGACGGCAGAAAGCAAGACAATAGGACACAAATACCTCTCTGCCGATTCTGGATCTAGGCCTGGGCCAGGGCGAACTGCTGAGGCCTCTGTTGCTGGAAGGCCTGGGCCTGAGACGGCAATGGACCCGGGAACGGAAGCTGCTGTGGTTGGTGAACTGGAACTGGTTCTGGTGCTGGTGCTGGTGCTGGTCCCATAACCGAGGGACTAGTTACTGTCGACGATGATCTGTTTCTGAACGGACAAGATCCTATCATGTGGTCCGGCAAACCACAAACCAAGCACAATCCCTGTGCTCTGCGATACTCAGTAACAACATGCCCCGGCTTCCCGCACTGAGAACAACCCATTGCGAAAGGCCGCTTCTGCTTCTGCTGCTGGGGATAGGTCGGGGCAGAATGCTGTAAGGAGGTAACCGAATCTGTTTTCGTAGCTCCAATGGTCAGGGCCCTAGCTGTCGGGGCCAGTGCTGAGGATTGGTTCATCTGGTCGTGAGACCGCTTCCGACCTCCTGTCCGATCTGCTATCCTTCAGGAAGTGTACTCATGCCTCCTCGCTGCTTGCAAGACGGCATCAAAAGTTCTGTGCTCGAACTGCTCTACTGCCAATATGATCTCCAAGTAGAGCCCCTGCTGAAATCGCTGTGCTCTGTCTAGCTCGGTTGCCACCAAGGTGGGAGCAAACCGACTCAACCTTGAAAACTCGATCGCAATCCGTCGACCGTCCTATTCATCTGCCTGAGATTACTAAACCTGGTCTCTAGGTCATATCTAGCCACTGCATCAAAGTACTTGGTCTGAAACATATCACTGAATACCGCCCACATGACAGGCGTACCCAAACTCGCTGCTTGCACAGCCCACCAGGTTACAACCCGTAAACCAATCAAGGACCGAGGTTGTAACCCTTCGTCTGAACAGAACTTGGTTTCTCTCATCATTTATCGGCAAGGTAAATATAAAAAATCTGGTCATGCAATTATTCATGATATAGAATTAAGATAAAGTACGAGTAAGCGTGTCATGTCAGAAATTGTACAGGATCAGGACGAGACAAGACTGGACTAGACCCCATCCAATCAATCACGGCCAAGTAATAAATACGGCTTGCTACTTTAACTAACTAGGGTTATCACAGGCCTAGTTACTAGCAAGATGCAATGAGAATTCCAAGTCCGGTTACCTGTTTGTTACTACCTGAGTGATCCCAGCAAGAAAAGAAAAAGATAGCAGGATATAGCAGACACACTGTAGTAAGATACATGTGTCCCTAAGGTACCACACTCGACGGCGGGCTGGAAGTGCGCTCATCTCGACGGATAGCAATAATTCCCAAGTATATATATATATATAAGGCCGGGACCAAAGGGGCAACGGGTAACTGGGAAATTCTCCATGAACTATTTGATTAATCTAGTCATTAATCCTAGCCATATTCAGTATGAATCCCTGACCGTGGGAAACCAGGGGTTCATGCCCTAGACATGATGCAAGACAAGACAGGTTCATTTATACAAACACATTCACCCACGGTGTCCAGGCCATTTATTCTTGTCAAGTCGTGTTAGCCGTCGCAACAGCATTAAGTTATCAAGTCATGCTACAAGTCAGGAGTGCGTCGCCACGGGCCACTATCAAGTTATCAAGCCACAAGGATTAATTACAAGTTACAAGTTAGGTGTGCACCCACCGGGTCACTAGCAAGGAGGTCAGAGAATACCAGAATCATAATTCACAGAAAATCCTGAAAACCGTACTAGTCATAAACAATTACTAGAAAACCGTGTTAGGCCGTGTCGGGTCAAGATAGTAGTGCTGTGTTGAACAGATCTCAGGAAAACCAAATCCACAAAAGAAACCAAGTCAAGAAATAAAATTAATACTCCAAAAGCCAAAGGGTTAAGCAAGGGGGTTCAGGGTGCAGCGTACGCACATGACACGCACGCAGGAGAGCGACGTACGCGAAAAAGTCACGCACGCAGGGGAGCTGCGTACGTGAAAAGTCACGTACGCCAGAGAGCTGCGTACGCGAAAAGTCACGCATGCCAGAGAGCTGCGTACGTGAAAAGTCACGCACGCAAGAGAGCTGCGTACGTGAAAAGTCACGCACGCAAGAGAGCTGCGTACGTGAAAAGTCACGCACGCCAGAGAGCTGCGTACGTGAAAAGTCACGCACGCAAGAGAGCTGCGTACGTGAAAAGTCACGCACGCAAGAGAGCTGCGTACGTGAAAAGTCACGCACGCCAGAGAGCTGCGTACGTGAAAAGTCACGCACGTAAGAGAGCTGCGTACGTGAAAAGTCACGCACGCCAGAGAGCAGCGTACGTGCAAAAGCACACAAGCAGAGAGCTGCGTACGCGTAGAAACATGCACGCAGGGTCTGGGTCTTCTTCTCCATGGCTGAGAAGAAGCTCCAATGACTCCAAAACTTCAAGGCATCACAACTTGGCCATCCGAACTCCAAATCCAGATTTCCAAAGTTCCAACCAGGGTAGAATTGAACTCTCTTCCACATGGAAATATCAAAACCCATAAAAATCCAACTTAAGTAGATCAAACCATACAAAATCAAAAATAGGAAAAACCTAGATCTAGAACAATAGAGACTCCAATTCATAAAATACCAAGTTCTAATGTTGATCACCATGTCGTAGTCTAGCAAATAGACAAATAAAAGAGGGTTCTCATGTGGTGGCAAGGTGCACTTGCCTATGGGTGTGGAGAGGAAGGAGAAGAGTGTTGTGTAGAGGAAGGAGAAGAAAAAATTAATAGAGGTTTATGAGGAGAGGGAAAAAGTTGATAAAGTTTTAAAGAGGGTGGGATGTAGTGTGTTGAGGGTGGAGCATAGGCTAAGGTGTTCCAATACATATTAAACCAAACCAACCCAACCCAAACCAATTAAAACCGAGCCATGACAAAACCCAAAATACGAGAAATACCGAAATTCCATAAGTTGAGAAAAATAAAAATATATGCTAAAATCCAGATACGAGTATAAATACGAAATACGGGAAATACGAGAAATGAGGGTGACACCTGGCCTTTTGTAAAAATCACAGACAGGGATCTGCCTCTGTAATGCCCGTGGTTCGTATTACGTATTGGGAGTACGTGTACGTATTTCGGGCTCATATTTTTGGTTTGACATAATTAGCTAGCCTTGGGTTTTATTTTGCATATTGCATTAGCATGGTTCATCATGGCATTGCATTGGCTTGGTTTGGTTCGGTTTAGTGGGTTTGGCTTGGTTTGGTTTTATGTGGGGAACCACTCCCACCTACCACCACTCCCACCATAAATATCTATTCCACTCTCTCTCTTCCATTATTACTCATTACTCATTCTTCTTCTCCATCTTTACTTCTCCACCTACCAGGAGAGAGGGAGAGCTTAGGCAAGTGCATCTTGCTTCATGGAGGAATCCTATTTTATTGTTCCATTATCTTTCTCATGTGTTTCTAAACCACTTTAGTACTTGGCATTTTTTATTTCCATGGTTAAATTTTTGTAGATCTAGCCTTGTAGTATTTTCGGTTTCCAGGATTTTTGATCCATCAAACTTGCATATTTTTGCTAAGTTGATGATCCCATGTTGCAGAGAATTTCGTTTGGTCCAAATTGACCTACGAGAAATTGCTGAGCCGCATGGGAATTTTCAGCACTTGGCCGTATGCAACCGCCAAGTGAGCCGCATATGCATTATTTAATGCATGTGCTGGCAAGCTTGCTTGCATGCTAAAAAAATTATTAAGGCATGTGCTCTCAAAAAATGCATTAATTGATGTGTGGATTAGCAAGCCTTGCTTGCACGAACATGTACAGTAGCTAGTCGCATGCCACTTTAATGCATATTTTAATGCATGTATTTAATGCATTGTTCCAATGCACTTTTCCTAATGCATATTGTTAAACTAGCCGCATAAGAAAAAATGCATCAGGACCCGAAGTTGCATCAGGACCAAGTTTCATAATGCATTTGTTTATGCATTTGTTAAATGCATTTTTCTAATGCATTACATTAAAGCATTTACTTGAATGTACTTTTCTAAAGCATTTTGTTAACAGTAGCCACATAAGAATGCAATGATTACATTTAATGCAATTAAGTCCTTGCATTTTTATGTTTTATGCTTTAAATGTTTGGATTAAAACATCTTGAGCCAGCCGCATAGGCTTTGGGGGGTGCATTTAATGCATTTTAATTTTAATGCCTTTTATGACCTTTTTCCTAAAGTGTCCTGAGCCAGCCGCATGAACAAATGCTTATAAGCATTTGTATTTAAAGGCCTTGGCATTATTTAATGGCCTTGGCATTATTTAATGGCCTTAGGAATTATTAGCATTGTATTTAATGCTATGGTTTGTGCAAGCACGTAGCTTGCATGCATGTAGCATATTTATAAGCATCTGAATGCTTATGAGCCGCATGGCCCTCTTTTGTAGTGAGCCGCATAGGAGCATGAATGATATATTTAATGCAATTTTATAGGAGCCGCATATGCTTGCCAAGCATACTTATATGCTTGCAAGGAGCCGCATACACTTGCCACGCATACTTGCCATCAACCGCATGGCCATTATTTATTTATTTATTTGTTGTATTTTATGCAAGTAAATGTGAGGATGAGCCGCATGGCCTTGGTTATTCCTGGGCTGCATGGCAAATTGCCATTGTGTGCTGGCCACGTGGGTTTAATGTATTGATTATTGTTGGATCCCACAAGGCCACTATACTTGAGTGGCCACGTGCCCCTTTTCTTTGTTTGAGTGGAAGCTTGCATTTATTGCGGTTTCTCTCTCCTTGACTTTTCTGGTTGCATGAATATTTCTTGCTGGCCGCATGACCCCTTTCAGTTATTTTCTTGGCCGCATAAGCTTTGGCTGGCCGCATGGGTGGCCTTCCACTCTCTTTGACCGCATGTTTGTTCTCCCACTTTGGACCGCATGGGTCCCACTTGATTGTTTAAATGTCTTATTTGCGCGATTTGTGGTCCGAATTTCTTCCCACTCCCAACATAAAAGTTGTAGAGTTTCTCTTTGGCTTCCAGAATATATATATTATATATTTATTATTATTTAATTGTGCTCGTTTCTCCCCTCTTTGATAAATTAGAATGACTTGACAGCGACCCGTAGTGGTGCACACTTGACAATGAACTTGACATGATAACTTGACAGTGAACTTGACATGATATACCTGACATGATAGTGGCCCGCCGTGGCGCACTCTTGACATGATAGACCTGGCATGATATTTCTTGAAGTACTGTTGCGACGGCTAACACGACATGACATGATTGAATGACCTGGACACCATGGACGATTGTGCTTGTACAAATGAACCCGTCTTGTCTTGCATCATGTCTAGGACGGGGATCCCTGAGTACCACGGTCAGGGGTACCCACTGAAATCAACTAAGGCTAACAACTAGAATAAATCCAGTAGTCATGAAGAGATTTTTCAGCTACAGGCAATTCCGTTATCTGGGTGCCCCACTTGGGATCTGTAGCATGCCGTCGAGTAGGGCACATTTCCAGCACACTGTTATGTGTTGCACCCTCTAAGTCACCTAAGGGTACATACATTTCCTGGACGATGTACCCACTTGAATTCAACTCTAATTGCGTCCGGATAGCCTGGATGGTCTGCAGGGCTTGTGGTTGTGGAATAATCTCGCTGCATCTTGATTAGTAACTAGGTTTGTGGTAACCCTAGTTAGCTAAAGTATCAAGCCGTACTTATTGCTTGGCCGTGAAATGTTGGATGAAGTTTACCAGTCTATTCTTGTCTTGATTCTATATAAGATTGTTGCATGTCCTGTTTTCTTATTTTATCTTGCCGATAAATGGTGGAAGAAACCAAGTTCGGTTCAGACGAAGGGTTATAACCCCGGTTGTAACATCCAGTTTTCCAAATGAGGGCAATTTTGAAAATTTATAATTATAATCATTTAATAATGATATTTAAATCATATTGTGATTTTTGGTGATTTTAATTTATTTAAAATAGTGATTGGTGATTTTAATGATTAACTAGTTAAACCCTAGTTTTGCTAAGCGTAGAGACTAACCATGACCAAGGGAGCCTAGTCACGTGATTAGAAATTTCATATTACTAATTTTTAGCCTAAGGGTATTTTGGTCATTTTGACAATTTTGTGAATTTGTAATTTATATTAATTAAATATTGTGCTAGCCTTTTTGAGAAGCCTTAACCTAGAAGTTAACCTAACCTAGATTAGTCATGAGGTTAAAATTAGGGTTAGAACATTCCTACTAAGTGCCAAGGTTAGTAATATCTAGATATTATTAGGATGAGATATTTCTTTTTGAGATATTTATGAAAAGAAGCCTCAACCAATAGGAAGGCTAGCAATTTGGTAGAGTGATCCTAACCACTCATCTAAAACCCTAACCCTACTCATTTCAACAGCCACACAAGACCCCCCTATAAAGTCACATTAACAAAGCCTTGGCCTCTTTTACAAACCCTAGAAAAAGCCCTACTTGTTCTTCCCTAAAACTCTCTCCATTAATCTAAATTGAGTCAAATCAATTGCACCATCATCCCCAACAGTAGAGGATAATTGTGGGTGCTTGCTAGCAAGGATCGAGGACGGTTGAACCGGAGAAAATCAAAGAAGACATCGAATCGAGGCTCTTTACATTGAGATTCTAGCTCTCAATAGGTAAACCTATCTACACCCATTGAAATTCTGATTTCTTCCCATAGATGCATTCATTTAGGGTTCCCCTAGGTGTAGCCCAAGTTTGGTAGGAGTTCGTGTCCATTTTGTGTCCGTATCGGACACGTATCGGTGTAATTGAATAGGTGTTTAATGAAATGCTTGAATGAAATGAATACTGTTAATTTTCAAAACTAATTACATGATTTTGTAGCCCTTGACATGCTGATCACAAACCATTTGGACTGAGCACGTTTTAGAGCTGTGTCCGTGTCCAAAATGGACACGAACACGCTGCACGACACTTCGTGCAGTGTCCTGCTGCTCGATCATGTTTTCTCCGTGTCTGTGTCACTTGGACACGTGAAAATTGACACACAGCTAGGGGACACGACTGACATCACACCCATAAAGTTTCACAGGTTCTCGTTTAGTGTGCGCGAAGAAATTGCGTGTGCACGTGTTTTGCCCTACACAGTGCACGCGTATTTCGTGTCTCTGATACGGGGCTGTAGTTATGACACGACACAGTTTAGACACATTGCAGGGTGATGACACTCTAGCCCTATCATGGGCGAACGTGTATGCACAGTTTCAACACTTCTCGAGCTCTGTGTCGTGTCCAATCGGACACGACATGGCTGCACGATGAGTATTCTTTCCAGTTTTCTGAAATTTTGAATGTTAGTTTGGACACAATGTGTCCCAATTCCTGGACACGAGGGACTCTCCCTGGACAGAGGGACATGTCCCAATGTTTGTACACCCCCTGACACGAATGTTAATTTGATTTTGTTGATAATTTGGGTTCGATTTCAGGATTCTGATACACAGTTTACATTAGTGATTCCTGAGTTTAAATTATACTTTTTACTGCTTTGTAATGTTTTAATTACCATGTTAGTTAGGATACTATACATGTTAGGACCATGGTTAGTGATTGATTTTAGGTTTCCGAATGGATTTGGGCATTGCTAACTATAACTGAACTGACCTATGTATTCTGAAAAAACTGCTATGTAAGCCTTGTAGACTGATACATCCTGTTTTGATTCCTGAAACTTGCATTTCCATTTAAATCTGATTTTGATGTTTAATTTGCCATGGATGATTCATACATGTGTATTACAAACTAAAATGATGGCTACATGTTTGGGTTGATGTTGTCAAGGGAAAATGGTTATTTTCTGATATTAAACTGTTATACACAAATGAAGTATTGGTTTAAATTGAATTCCTGAGATTGTTGAAATACATTGATTAGATGTTAAACTGTGAATAATTTATGATATATATCTATGTATGTATACATTGGGTTGGTTCATGGGGTTGAGCTTCTAACCTTAAAACCGAGCCCTTCATCTCAATTCACATGGCTGAACCTGAACCTCCTTCACTGTTTTCCTTAACATGTACACTAAACACTCACATTTAAATTCTTATTTTCCTACACACTCGACCACCCCCATTCTCTGTTTTCCCCACACATGCCAGACTGTTTTTTTTCCCACAATCACTGTTTCCTGTTAAACAAAACTGAGAACAGTCCATACTTCCATTTGGACAACCCTCTATCTATGTGTCAGTCCCTCCTATAGTTCACATACATTCACAAATGTCCAACTTCATATATTGTTCAGTCTTCATGTAGTAAATTCATTCCTTTCGTTCAGACACCCTTTTTAGCTTCAATCCCAATTGCATTGCCCTCATTCACTGTTAAGTCTATATCCTTGGCAGCCCATATGCACATGATGTTTTGTGCCCATGTATCACATTGTCCTGTCCTCTACATCAATGGATGATCTGTCCTAGGGTTGTACAAATCATCCTTTGTACATACATTGCATTTGTGAAGGTCATGAACATGCCCCTGTCACTACTTCATTAGTTGAGTCCAACCCAAATCACTAAAGTACCTGCTCCCTTTTGCCTACATAAATACTTGGTATATATATATATGCATATATAGGAAATTGATAAGTGTCTAGGTAATATATGTATATGCTATGGTTATAATATAGGATGAGTAGTATGTAAATATGCATGTATGTATATGATGTCATATGCACATGAATGTAAGAATGTAATATACATGATGTATTAGGATAGTGTGTGTTTTGGTATTTGTAGTTGAGAGCTTAGAAATGGTAAGGTATCCTATATATGATGTGTAGTGTATATTAGATTGGGATATGGTTAGAATTAGAGTGAGTTAGAGTAGAGGCCCTAGTGTAGTACTTTACATCTATGTTATGTGTAAATGCCATATAGATATATGTGGTTTACCTTAGATATGTGTTATGGTATGGGAAGAGTTGATTAGATAGTTTATCTTTGACCTAGGTATCCCAATAGGCAAGTACATATAGTGTAATGAAGTATGGTTTTCATAGAGTATTCATGTAGATAGTGTTGGTAAACCAAATTTGACCAAATGGTTCATATTGATTAGAGTTGACCAAAGGTCAACATTGAGTCTAGGTGTGACCAGTTGACCTAGTTTGACCTAGATAGTTGACCAGGTTTGACTTAGAGTTGACTTTGATCTAGATTGGCCTAGAAATTATGTAGATTGCATCATAAACTTCATTTGTCTTATTTAAACATATTATAACCTGTATTCCTCTGTTTAGGACATTGTGACTCAGTTGCAGACATCTGATATTACACTACTCTTTCAGAGTAGCAGGCGAGTACATTCTCTGATAGTTCTTTCATTTACTTGTCAATTACTGTACTTCAGTTCTAGTTAGTTCTATGTGATTCTTACAACACGTGTGAATATTTCTGGATTCATGTATGCGACACACATACCATCTGTCTGGCCTCTATTTCTGGAACCACTACTGGCATCACCTTCTGGAACCACTACTGGAACCACCTACTGGAATCACTACTGGAACCACCCTCTGGAATCTGTAGCCTCCCTTCCCGAAAACTGTTGAAATATTTTTTATTATTATTTATTTATTTAATTATAATTAATAAGTTATATTTAATGGTTATATTAAATTGTTATATGGTGATTTATAACGTATGCATAAATATAATATATTAATACTGCGTATAGTGTATGTGTACGTATACATAATAATATATATGTATAGGTGAAGGTATTTGTAAATATATATAAAAGTATATATATATGTGTATTTATAAAATATATTGTGTACGTGTATAAATATATATAATATACAAATGTGTGTATGAGTAGATGTATAAATATATACAATGTAGGTAGGTACGTATATAAATATATATACAAGGAAATATACATAAATACATTAGTAAAAGGAAAAAGAAAGCAAAGGAGTAGTCAGAAGGGGATCACAACAGCAACAAAGCAACCGAGCCGACCTCATTGTTATAACCTACAACAGAGCAGCCCATATTTTCCCTAACCCGACCCAAGTCTCTGCATATTACAGAGAATCGACCCCATTCAGCCTAGAGGAAACAGCCCAGCTGTGAAATCCTAAGCATAGGCTGAGCCCCAAGGCTTTGCCAGCCCACGCGCGCTCATCCTAAACCAGCCCAGTGCTACTGGGAGCACCCGAGCCCCTGTTCTCGTCGAAGCAGCGCATATATGCGCGGGTTGTCGAGAGTATTAGGAGTAAACCCTAACTCCAAACCTACGTTCTGCCGACATCCAGACCATGGCGAACCCCCACGACGGCCGCACGCCCACGGCGGGTCACCGGCGGCCGGCCGACAGCGCACAGTGCGCGGGCTGAAACAGAGCAAGGAAGCAACAGCAGCAATCAAGCCGCGAAGGTAACTTCGTACCCTCGTTTCTTTGTGAATTCTCGACCAAAATCCGATCCGTAAAATCCTACGGAGAGCCTGTATAACCCTCTAGGAATCCTGGTAATTAGATTTGAGTTTTACCAAGGTCTCAAGTCGAGAAATCGATGGAAAAATCCCGAAAACTATTCGAAATTCGACACAGGAAAACAGTCCAATCATCTATATTGGAAGCCAGTTTTCGAACAGCATATTAGGGTTTTCAAAAATCTAATTAAAGACACTTGAAGACAACCTATAGGGCATCGATTCCCTTTTTGTAGAATCAGATTTCGTCGACTCAGCGTCGAGAAATCAAATCCCGAAGTTTAACAAAAATCTGTTTTAAAAACCATAAAAATCATCCACACGACGTTCGTCCCGCCATTCTGGGCAACGTGGTCGCGAACCGAAAGCATCGAAAGCTGCGTAACGGTTTCGTGGTCGTGTGGGCTTTGACGGAATTCAAATTGGTCGCGTGTGCGCGACGAATTTGATGCGTATCCGTCAAAATTCGCCGTATCGTGCACTTTGCAAATTTCTCAATTACTTTGTGCACGTTCATCAGATCAAGACGAAACTTTCGCCAGCAGGTCCGTATCATTTTTTTGGTCCTGTATGCAAGTTTGGTCCGATTCTGAGACCGTTGATAAAATCACCGTTTTGCGGGTCCCACGGTCCCACTCAACGGGCGATTTTGTGCACGGCCCGTCGGAATCCAACTTTGGACATACGGTTGGGTTCGTATCGGAAAACTGGATCCGTAGACATATAGTTTGACGACTTTAGAGACCGTTGACTCTGGCACACTTTTCGGTGCAAAGCGGATCCAACGGCGGATATCGTTTTTGCCCGAAATTACCGTTTTGTTCCTGTGTCCAGAATTGGACGTAAGGACAGGCAATCCTAGCTAATTGGACTATTCTGAGATCATTGGTATTGTTTATTTCAGCTTCCGGGGATTGTTGTACGGGTTTTGACTATAGTGGCACATTGAGTAGTTCAGATTGTCGGTTTCACCAGCAAAGGACCACAGGCGAGTACAGTTTATTGTCTGCATTTCAATATTGATTTTCACTATATTTCATTGGTTGGTTTTATTAGTTATGTGATTATTTTCTAATATAAATTGTTGAGTCGGGAATGAGAAGTACCAACGATGTGTGATCTGACCTTAGACCGTGTAGACCGTGTAGACCGTGTTACATTTATTTCTTGTAGACAGTGATTTATTTATTGCAAAGTAGACCGTATAGACAGTGATTTATTTATTGCATTTAATCTGTGTAGTTCGTGATTATTATTCTGTAGACAATGTTTCTTTATTGCAATATTTTCTGTAGACCGTGTAACTGTAGACCGTGTAACTGTAGACCGTGTAACTGTAGACCGTGTAACTTTAGACCGTGTAGACCGTGTCGCATAATTGTCCCGAGATCGATCACATATCAAAGGTACTTCTAATGGTGGAAAAATATATTAGTCTATTTATTACTATTGATTTTTCTTACGGCTTTACTGTTTATTTTCAAACCCATGATTGATGTCTAACCTTTGTCTTATAGTCATTTTCTTTATTTGAAATTGTATTCAGTGAATTGTGCTCGTTCCATTCCTGACTGGAAACCAACATTTTCAGGTTAGCCGTGGATTCACTTAGCATGGGAGATACGGGGATATTTGCAGCCAGAAGCCTAGAGACTAGCTAGATAGTTGAGTTGTAGTCATTCTATAATTGTACAAGTTTATGTTTTATGCAAAAGTAAAACTTATGATCTTTGTAAATTAAATTAATCTTGTGAATGAGTATTATTTGTGATTTTGATCTTCATGGCCGTGACAGCGTACTACCGCCGACACTGCGGCGTAGGCTGGCTTGGACACGTCTCGTATCCGTTTTAAAAAACGGGTACGGGTCATGACAAGTTTTAGTGGTGGCCCATGCAGGTCTGTCTTCGCAAATCACGCGAACTCGTGATGGTACTTAAGTTAGTTGTACTATTGCGAGCCTGCGGCAAGAAAATGCTCATTCACGAATTAAGATTAATTTAATTTAAGTGAATGACTAGGACTAGGAGTCCCCTATACAAATTTACTGATGGGTAGTTTAGGCCATGGAATTTAGATAAGGAGTTATTAATTTTGATAGTTTGTCAGATCCTCATAGGTACACTATTACCTCTTGATTAGAAGATATGGTCCAATGTGGATAGATTATTCACTTGGAGAGACAGAGCTTCCTGGAAATTGATGATCTCGCCTAGATAAATTATTCAATTCCTTCTCCTTGTCACTTTAGATATCATCCTCATATCTTAGTCCGAATTGCCTATTTAGTTCCTAATTCGCCTAAGAATTATTATTATGTTTATAAAATTTCTGATTATGTTACCCATGTATGAACCTCGAGTTAGTTTGATTCAAGTTTTTCCTCAAAGGCTTGAGTACATATGAAATAGATACTAGGATATTTGTATTTCTGTCTTCAGTTATTCCTCCTTGTTAAATCTTTTATGTTAAAGGGTTGTGAACGATAGACAAATACCTATGCTCTATTTCATAGTCAACGTGTTTGAATCTCTAGAAGCTCATGAATTCTTATAGATATAGTTAAAGGAATGTTAGTTAACTCATAGTGGTTAGACAGCAGCGCACTGTCGCCAATTACCTGAGAGTGGAGAGTGTGGGTTCACTGCAGCCGGCAGCGCACTGGCAAGGCACAACCCATAGAATTGAAATCGTTACAAAGAATCATAGTCTAAGGAACATTGCAGAAACTATGTTCTCGTTGACCTCTTTAGGTCTTAGATACCCTTGTGTCAATATAGGTAGAGTGTCTGATGGCCTATCACATTTGAATCAAGAAACCAAGGGTTTACCACAGCCAGAGTATACGGGCGTGGCGTAATCTGCGGTGAAATGATTTCAAACATTATTACAAGTTGGGATACCATAGAGGATAGGACAATGCCCTGTATGTCCCATAAGATCCAAAACCAATACGGGTGAAAGTTCCGTAAGCTGGATAGCGTGTCCCCCGACCTAGTTTTCCGTGGTCTTTGTGACCTATTGACGAAGTAGTTGACTGATATTAATAGGTTTACCCAGAATAAAGAATTTAGAGTTCCATAACCCATTAATCGACCAAGGCCTTACGGATAGAAGATAGTAGGAAGACTGTATAAGCAAGAACACCAGATAAGGTTTGATTCTCACAAAACTCGAACTACTTGTGCCTCTTTTCAAAAATCTCGCGTACTTGTATCTTGACTATCTCGACCAACACTGCTGTTACAGCTTAGTTTTGCAAGCTCACTCTATTCTCGAGCTTGATTCGAGGCATATGTTTAGTGGGGACGCCTGCTAACGTATTATCTAATCAGAATCAGTGTATTATGGTCTGATCAACCATGATGCATTTGGTTCACACTTTATTTAATTATCTTACATGGATTGAGATGTAGATATCTCTAGGGTCTCATCCACGACTGCATTGACAATTTCTCTTGAATTATATGTTCGCCCTTGAATCACGAAATTGTGTTCAGTAACATCTCCCTTGAATTCTTTATTGTTTTTATCTTTCACCGATTTGGAAAGACGAAAGCTCGTGATGGTAGTGAGATACAGAGTATTCCCATGGCTATGATAATGGTAGGCACAAGTGTAGCTACCAATGGCCAGTCCTGTGATTGAGTTACTCGTTCTCCTCTCGACCCCAAACTATTATCGGGACTTTCAAACCATCTGAATTTAAGAATGATTAGGGTTTTACCCTTAGTCGTAATGCCAACCTAGGAGACTATCTATTCTCGAGAAACCAAACGTCGTGAGTCTCTAATCATTGCCGGAAGTTTGTCTTAACTAGAAACTCTTGAGCCTTAACCCAACCCTTCCTCGACCAAAGCCCACAGTTAAGGAGTGGACAAGGAAAAGGACAATCATTTGTCGTGACTATGGTAGACACTCATCCCGAGAGTGGTTTCCAACAAGTATTGCCCTAGTTATGTAAATTTTAGTATTAAGACCTAACTAGTGTTGGAACACCATAGTCACTAGTTTAGCCAATACCATAGCTTAAATACCCTGTCATATTATGACCTACCAGTTATCAACAACAATACATGATCACTACAACTCTTGTGACAATAGTATAGCAGGTTGACACCAATAGAGATTCACGACTCAGTGGATAGAATTCTCTTCATGCGTTGTGCCCTAGAGTTGGTTATCCCGTCGACAACTCTTGTATACGGTGGACAAGCATGTCATTCTATTTTTTCTACCATGTGTCATTGTACACACTCATTTTTCAATTTATGAGGAACGATTTTTGACTTGACTCATATCTACCATATTCCGTTACGTCGTACCTTATTCTTTATTACCGAAAATCGAGGTGCGATATCCTGACATTGAAATCCTTCTAACATCTTTATTCCTAAACCATATCCTAGCTTCTAAGGTGGGTAGATTGTAAGCCCTAAAATTTTAGGATATGTGAAGATTACCGATTAATCGGAATAATTCCATTAGAGTGATAATTAGTGCCCAGCTGACTCCCACTTTCTATTTAGATTATTGTGACCCCGGTCGTGTCAATTAATATTCGGAGCACGAGACCAGCCGTTACCCTTTAACAAACTTTATATGCAAGATCTAGACGAGTTCACCTTCACCTAGGTATACCATGTCCCACTCAAATTCGTCCCCTTGTAGTCCATTTTTATGGTACGACTTTCAGGACAAAAGGACTAGCTATAACCCTTACCGTAATACTGGTGTACTTCCCGATTTCTAATAGAGCCTCAACCTCGACTCAATTCCCTCGACCCAATATATGGTTGTGATCTACTCGAAGTCCACTATGCACATGTCACTAGTGTGCTACCCAATTGAGGCCTCATGTGCTACTTAAACACCAAAGTCACTGAAGGCACATATTGAGCTTTAGGGACCTAGCTAACCTAGCTCAATCCCTTGGATAGAAACCTATTCTAAGTTACCCTAACTTAGTAGACATAGTTTTATATTGGGATCTTGTCCAGTCCATAGAGATTGCAATCCAGGGTTCATCCAACCGACGATTGCTGTCCAATCAGAAAGTCCATTAAAACCCAGTAAAACCTATCCACGCATACCACTGTTGTTAGACTATAAAACCAAACTATTTGAGATAGGTCCCTATACCGATCATGCAGCCTCCATCTCTTAGAATATGGTGTCATTCGTAACCATTATTCCGTCTACCTGGAAGTCGAGATACGATCTTGTATTGCATTTATAATCCTTACTCGTATGTTTAAATAACCACAGGAAAGATCACGAGCTTGATTTCTCAAATTTCGTTCCTTTACGGAACCTGGTTTGAATTAGAATTTTGAGAACGAGATTTCTGTATTGCACAGATTGCAGGCCACTCTAAGTAATGAAGGGCTCTTCGACGTAGCAAATGACTGGACTAGAGTAACCCAATCTAGTGAGTAAGACTATAGGTTCATAAACACTCTTTCTATCGGTATCCTTGGATACTTTCCACCGTTCTTGAAAGTTCATATTTATTCTTGATTATTTTTTATTTTATTTTCATGACCTTCCTATTTCCTAGCGATGAATAGTCGTACTTACTAGAGTTTGCCAATATTCTTAGCTACTTGTATAAATTGGCATGTTAAGTTTTTGGGTTGTCTGATAAACACGAGAGGATTTCAGATACCATATGTCCTAGATATTTTGGTAGAATTTTTAGACACTAGTTAAAAGATATTAGATTTTGGTGACCCGTGTTTCAAGGGGGTAGTGTGACCTAAGGTGGGTAGAAGTCCTCAAGGATTTGTAGTTACAAAATGACTAGAGAAGGCCATAAATATTTTTGGAGAAATTAAATTTGTGGAGATTAAGGGAATACTAGACTTTGAAACCTAAGAAATAGTTATGAATTTGAATTTCGAGGACGAAATTATTTCTAAGGTGGGTAGATTTGTAGCCTCCCTTCCCGAAAACTGTTGAAATATTTTTTATTATTTATTATTTATTTAATTATAATTAATAAGTTATATTTAATGGTTATATTAAATTGTTATATGGTGATTTATAATGTATGCATAAATATAATATATTAATACTGCGTATAGTGTATGTGTACGTATACATAATAATATATATGTATAGGTGAAGGTATTTGTAAATATATATAAAAGTATATATATATGTGTATTTATAAAATATATTGTGTACGTGTATATATATATATATATAATATACAAATGTGTGTATGAGTAGATGTATAAATATATACAATGTAGGTAGGTACGTATATAAATATATATACAAGGAAATATACATAAATATATTAGTAAAAGGAAAAAGAAAGCAAAGGAGTAGTCAGAAGGGGATCACAACAGCAACAAAGCAACCGAACCGACCTCATTGTTATAACCCACAACAGAGCAGCCCATATTTTCCCTAACCCGACCCAAGTCTCTGCATATTACAGAGAACCGACCCCATTCAGCCTAGAGGAAACAGCCCAGCTGTGAAATCCCAAGCATAGGCTGAGCCCCAAGGCTTTGCCAGCCCACGCGCGCTCATCCTAAACCAGCCCAGTGCAACTGGGAGCACCCGAGCCCCTGTTCTCGTCGAAGCAGCGCATATATGCGCGGGTTGTCGAGAGTATTAGGAGTAAACCCTAACTCCAAACCTACGTTCTGCCGACATCCAGACCATGGCGAACCCCCACGACGGCCGCACGCCCACGGCGGGTCACCGGCGGCCGGCCGACAGCGCACAGCGCGCGGGCTGAAACAGAGCAAGGAAGCAACAGCAGCAATCAAGCCGCGAAGGTAACTTCGTACCCTCGTTTCTTTGTGAATTCTCGACCAAAATCCGATCCGTAAAATCCTACGGAGAGCCTGTATAACCCTCTAGGATTCCTGGTAATTAGATTTGAGTTTTACCAAGGTCTCAAGTCGAGAAATCGATAGAAAAATCCTGAAAACTATTCGAAATTCGACACAGGAAAACAGTCCAATCATCTATATTGGAAGCCAGTTTTTGAACAGCATATTAGGGTTTTCAAAAATCTAATTAAAGACACTTGAAGACAACCTATAGGGCATCGATTCCCTTTTTGTAGAATCAGATTTTGTCGACTCAGCGTCGAGAAATCAAATCCCGAAGTTTAACAAAAATCTGTTTTAAAAACCATAAAAATCATCCACACGACGTGCGTCCCGCCATTCCGGGCAACATGGTCGCGAACCGAAAGCATCGAAAGCTGCATAACAGTTTCATGGTCGTGTGGGCTTTGACGGAATTCAAATAGGTCGCGTGTGCGCGACGAATTTGATGCGTATCCGTCAAAATTCGTCGTATCGTGCACTTTGCAAATTTCTCAATTACTTTGTGCACGTTCATCAGATCAAGACAAAACTTGTGCCAGCAGGTCCGTATCATTTTTCTGGTCCTGTATGCCAAGTTTGGTCCTATTCTGAGACCGTTGATAAAATCACCGTTTTGCGGGTCCCACGGTCCCACTCAACGGGCGATTTTGTGCACGGCCCGTCGGAATCCAACTTTGGACATACGGTTGGGTTCGTATCGGAAAACTGGATCCGCAGACATGTAGTTTGACGACTTTAGAGACCGTTGACTCTGGCACGCTATTCGGTGCAAAGCGGGTCCAACGACGGACATCATTTTTGCCCAAAATTATCGTTTTGCCCCTGTGTCCAGAATTGGACGTAAGGACAGGCAATTCTAGCTAATTGGACTATTCTGAGATCATTGGTATTGTTTATTTTAGCTTCCGGGGATTATTGTACGGGTTTTGACTATAGTGGCACATTGAGTAGTTCAGATTGTCGGTTTCACCAGCAAAGGACCACAGGCGAGTACAGTTTATTGTCTGCATTTCAATATTGATTTTCACTATATTTCATTGGTTGGTTTCATTAGCTATGTGATTATTTTCTATTATAAATTGTTGAGTCGGGAATGAGATGTACCAACGATGTGTGATCTGACCTTAGACCGTGTAGACCGTGTAGACCGTGTTGCATTTATTTCTTGTAGACCATGTAGACCGTGTTACATTTATTTCTTGTAGACAGTGATATATTTATTGCAAAGTAGACCGTGTAGACAGTGATTTATTTATTGTATTTAATCTGTGTAGTTCGTGATTATTATTTTGTAGACAATGTTTTTTTATTGTAATATTTTCTGCAGACCGTGTAACTGTAGACCGTGTAACTGTAGACCATGTAACTATAGACCGTGTAACTTTAGACCGTGTAGACCGTGTCGCATAATTGTCCCGAGACCGATCACATATCAAAGGTACTTCTAATGGTGGAAAAGTATATTAGTCTATTTATTACTATTGATTTTTCTTACGACTTTACTGTTTATTTTCAAACCCATGATTGATGTCTAACCTTTGTCTTATAGTCATTTTCTTTATTTGAAATTATATTCAGTGAATTGTGCTCGTTCCATTCCTGACTGGAAACCAACATTTTCAGGTTAGCCGTAGATTCACTTAGCATGGGAGATACGGGAATATTTGCAGCCAGAAGCCTAGAGACTAGCTAGATAGTTGAGTTGTAGTCATTCTATAATTGTACAAGTTTATGTTTTATGCAAAAGTAAAACTTGTGATCTTTGTAAATTAAATTAATCTTGTGAATGAGTATTATTTGTGATTTTGATCTTCATGGCCGTGACAGCGTACTACCGCCGACACTGCGACGTAGGCTGGCTTGGACACGTCTCGTATCCGTTTAAAAAAAAAATGGGTGCGGGTCGTGACAGAATCACTACTGGAACCACCTACTGGAATCACTCTGGAATCTTTTGCTAGTATCATTATGTTTGGCTGGACTCATCTCGATTTCTCGTGTCGTTTTCTGGATTCACTTGTACTTGTGGGCGGGGAAATATTGGAGTAGACATGTGAACATTCCCAAATACTGGAACCACTCCCTTGGAATTATTCTGGAACGATAGCCATCCCACACTTGGCCAAGTGTGCGGTGTGCCGTATTATCAACAGCCGTTTACATGTCGATCTCGGTATTTTAAAACACACTGTTAGAGTATAGGCTGGACTCACCCTGGAACCTTTGATCACTGACTGGAATCATCTTATACTGGACTCATCTTGTACTGGAATCACCTGGTATCAGATTCATGTTGTCTGGATTTACTTGGATTTTGTACTTGTTACATTTACATTCTGGACTTATATCATGTTGCTCTAGTTCAGCTAGTTTCTATTTACAGTCTTATTTGCTATGATTCTTCTCTTGTTTTACTTACCTTACTTTTCTTGTACCTTAACTGTTTCTCTATACCATCACCTGTATACAAACTACCATATTCATCAATAAAACTGTCTATAACTGCTTTATAGTTCTCTGTCATTTACTTGGAATTTCTTGATAATTTGTACTCGTTCCTGTCCTGACTGGACCTGTTAAAAATATTACAGATGACTGCCTTGAGGACGTTTGCCCTACTTGCCTTGGAGAAGGAGATGGCTTAGCTACCTATGGCCCTGACACTCAGGAGTGATCGAGAGACTAGCTAGTGGACTTGGTTTAGTTTTCATGTTTTAGAATTTGAATTGTAATAACTTGAGATACGAGTTTGTATTTGAGTTTGTTTGAGATATTATTATTTAGTAGTTTATAAATGTTTTTGTTTAGTCTTAGTTATAAACTTCTGTGATATCTTATCGTTCTTAGACTGTGATTAAGATTCATTATATCTATACTTGTCCTCCGTTCGGAGTTGAGATTTGATAAGTACATTATATAATTGCATGAGTTGTTGATTAGATAGTAACCTAGGACATCGTTCTACCGCCAACACTGCGGCGTAGGCTGGACGTACCCACTTCTCATGCCCTTACTCTAGGGTGCGGGTCGTGACACGTTTTTAGTGGTGGCCCATGCAGGTCGAGTTTATGTAGTGGTATTCGAACTAGAGTATCACTACAGCCTGCTATAGGAACTAAGGAATAGGCTTAGTTGAGAGAGTGCTCAATCACAGTTAGGACTACTTGAGAAGATTCCTGGGATGACCCTTGAGAATTTTGTTATAAACTATCTCGAAATTCGATTCCGACAGTTTCTGTCTACCTCCTTGTTCATCGTTGAATTTGATTCTTGGTATTCATTATTGACTTAATTTTCTACCAAGATAACATTATGGGCTAGGTTGCCTCAGTCATAGAATCTAGAATCTTCTATAGCCATATTAGCTGGTTTGGCGATGAGATAGAGTCTAATTTTGGATGTATTTCTCGGGTATGGGAATTTAAGATTTTCGCAGCCAAGCTAGCGGTAATGCAAAAATTTTAAATACCATGATTCTAGAGGTCTGTACCTTAGTCGCGGACTCTATGGATTATCGCTGTAGTACTTACTGGCGTAACGAGGATTTGGTAACATGGTTCTGGATAGACGAGTATGATTATCAGATTTTAAAATAGATACCATATAGATGGTGCCCTAGTGTGATGGAATAGAATATCAGGGTGGATGTTACTTGAGTATCATGGATTAGATAGAGGGAGTTAGGCCACCTGTAGTGCAGCACCGTGCCCCGCACCATCAGAGGGATATACCCCAGAGGGACAGGGCTTTTGTGCTGACAGTCGAGTAGACCGACGCTATGGGTGACGGGTTAGCAGGTCTGTCTTTCTTTTCCTTCTTTCACCTTCATGTGTGATTCCATTAGTACCTGCCAGGATATGTTTGTGATATGCTAGATAGCGTAGTTACCCTATTCGAGACTTTGGAATCACAACCAGTAGGACTATGATTGCATGTTATCTTCGACCTTGTTTGATTGGGGCTTGACCTAGGAGGAGTACGATCATCTTAATTTCGAGGACGAAATTCTTCTAAGGAGGGTAGACTTGTAACACCCAGTTTTCCAAATGAGGGCAATTTTGAAATTTTATAATTATAATCATTTAATAATGATATTTAAATCATATTGTGATTTTTGGTGATTTTAATTAATTTAAAACTATTTAAAATAGTGATTGGTGATTTTGATGACTAACTAGTTAAACCCTAGTTTTGCTAAGCGTAGAGACTAACCATGACCAAGTGGGCCTAGTCACGTGATTAGAAATTTCATATTACTAATTTTTAGTCTAAGGGTATTTTGGTCATTTTGACAATTTTGTGAATTTGTAATTTATATTAATTAAATATTGTGCTAGCCTTTTTGAGAAGTCTTAACCTAGAAGTTAACCTAACCTAGATTAGTCATGAGGTTAAAATTAGGGTTAGAACATTCCTACTAAGTGCCAAGGTTAGTAATATCTAGATATTATTAGGATAAGATATTTCTTTTTGAGATATTTGTGAAAAGAAGCCTCAACCAATAGAAAGGCTAGGAATTTGGTGGAGTGATCCTAACCACTCATCTAAAACCCTAACCCTACTCATTTCAACAGCCACACAAGACCCCCCCTCCTATAAAGTCACATTAACAAAGCCTTGGCCTCTTTTACAAACCCTAGAAAAAGCCCTACTTGTTCTTCCCTAAAACTCTCCCCATTAATCCAAATTGAGTCAAATCAATTGCACCATCATCCCCAACAGTAGAGGATACTTGTGGGTGCTTGCTAGCAAGGATCGAGGACGGTTGAACCGGAGAAAATCAAAGAAGACATCGAATCGAGGCTCTTTACATTGAGATTCTAGCTCTCAATAGGTAAACCTATCTACACCCATTAAAATTCTGATTTCTTTCCATAGATGCATTCATTTAGGGTTCCCCTAGGTGTAGCCCAAGTTTGGTAGGAGTTCGTGTCCATTTTGTGTCCGTATCGGACACGTATCGGTGTAATTGAATGGGTGTTTGATGAAATGCTTGAATGAAATGAATACTGTTAATTTTCAAAACTAATTACATGATTTTGTAGCCCTTGATATGCTGATCACAAACCATTTGGACTGAGCACGTTTTAGAGCCGTGTCCGTGTCCAAAATGGACACGAACACGCTGCACGACACTGTCGTGCAGTGTCCTGCTGCTCGATCACGTTTTCTCCATGTCTGTGTCACTTGGAAACGTGAAAATTGACACACAGCTAGGGGACACAACTGACATCACACCCATAAAGTTTCACAGGTTCTCGTTTAGTGTGCGCAAAGAAATCGCGTGTGCACGTGTTTTGCCCTACACAGTGCACGCGTGTTTCGTGTCTCTGATACGGGGCTGTAGTTATGACACGACACAGTTTAGACACGTTGCAGGGTGATGACACTCTAGCCCTATCATAGGCGAACGTGTATGCACAGTTTCAACACTTTTCGAGCTCTGTGTCGTGTACAATCGGACACGACATGGCTGCACGATGAGTATTCTTTCCAGTTTTCTGAAATTTTGAATGTTAGTTTGGACACAATGTGTCCCAATTCCTGGACACGAGGGACTCTCCCTGGACACGAGAGACATGTCCCAATGTCTGTACACCCCCTGACACGAATGTTAATTTGATTTTGTTGATAATTTGGGTTCGATTTCAGGATTCTGATACACAGTTTACATTAGTGATTCCTGAGTTTAAATTATACTTTTTACTGCTTTGTAATGTTTTAATTTCCATGTTAGTTAGGATACTGTACATGTTAGGACCATGGTTAGTGATTGATTTTAGGTTTCTGAATGGATTTGGGCATTGCTAAGTATAACTGAACTGACCTATGTATTCTGAAAAAAACTGCTATGTAAGCCTTGTAGACTGATACATCCTGTTTTGATTCCTGAAACTTGCATTTCCATTTAAATCTGATTTTGATGTTTAATTTGCCATGGATGATTCATACATGTGTATTACAAACTGAAATGATGGCTACATGTTTGGGTTGATGTTGTCAAGGAAAAATGGTTTTCTGATATTAAACTGTTATACACAAATGAAGTATTGGTTTAAATTGAATTCCTGAGATTGTTGAAATACATTGATTAGATGTTAAACTGTGAATAATTTATGATATATATCTATGTATGTATACATTGGGTTGGTTCATGGGGTTGAGCTTCTAACCTTAAAACAGAGCCCTTCATCTCAATTCACTTGGCTGAACCTGAACCTCCTTCACTGTTTTCCTTAACATGTACACTAAATACTCACATTTAAATTCTTATTTTCCTACACACTCGACCACCCCCATTCTCTGTTTTCCTCACACATGCCAGACTGTTTTTTTCCCACAATTACTGTTTCCTGTTAAACAAAACTGAGAACAGTCCATACTTCCATTTGGACAACCCTCTATCTATGTGTCAGTCCCTCCTATAGTTCACATACATTCACAAATGTCCAACTTCATATATTGTTCAGTCTTCATGTAGTAAATTCATTCCTTTCGTTCAGACACCCTTTTTAGCTTCAATCACAATTGCATTGCCCTCATTCACTGTTAAGTCTATATCCTTGGCAGCCCATATGCACATGATGTTTTGTGCCCATGTATCACATTGTCATATCCTCTACATCAATGGATGATCTGTCCTAGGGTTGTACAAATCATCCTTTGTACATACATTGCATTTGTGAAGGTCATGAACATGCCCCTGTCACTACTTCATTAGTTGAGTCCAACCCAAATCACTAAAGTACCTGCTCCCTTTTGCCTACATAAATACTTGGTATATATATATATGCATATATAGGAAATTGATAAGTGTCTAGGTAATATATGTATATGCTATTGTTATAATATAGGATGAGTAGTATGTAAATATGCATGTATGTATATGATGTCATATGCACATGAATGTAAGAATGTAATATACATGATGTATTAGGATAGTGTGTGTTTTGGTATTTGTAGTTGAGAGCTTAGAAATGGTAAGGTATCCTATATATGTTGTGTAGTGTATATTAGATTGGGATATGGTTTGAATTAGAGTGAGTTAGAGTAGAGGCCCTAGTGTAGTACTTTACATCTATGTTATGTGTAAATGCCATATAGATATATGTGGTTTACCTTAGATATGTGTTATGGTATAGGAAGAGTTGATTAGATAGTTTACCTTTGACCTAGGTATCCCAATAGGCAAGTACATATAGTGTAATAAAGTATGGTTTTCATAGAGTATTCATGTAGATAGTGTTGGTAAACCAAATTTGACCAAATGGTTCATGTTGATTAGAGTTGACCAAAGGTCAACATTGAGTCTAGGTATGACCAGTTGACCTAGTTTGACCTAGACAGTTGACCAGGTTTGACTTAGAGTTGACTTTGACCTAGATTGGCCTAGAAATCATGTAGATTGCATCATAAATTTCATTTGTCTTATTTAAACAAATTATAACCTGTATTCCTCTGTTTAGGACATTGTGACTCAGTTGCAGACATCTGATATTATACTACTCTTTTCAGAGTAGCAGGCGAGTACATTCTCTGATAGTTCTTTCATTTACTTGTCAATTACTGTACTTCAGTTCTAGTTAGTTTTATGTGATTCTTACAACACGTGTGGATATTTCTGGATTCATGTATGCGACACACATACTATCTGTCTGGCCTCTATTTCTGGAACCACTACTGGCATCACCTTCTGGAACCACTACTGGAACCACCTACTGGAATCACTACTGGAACCACCCTCTGGAATCACTACTGGAACCACCTACTGGAATCACTCTGGAATCTTTTGCTAGTATCATTATGTTTGGCTGGACTCATCTCGATTTCTCATGTCATTTTCTGGATTCACTTGTACTTGTGGGCGAGGAAATATTGGAGTAGACATGTGAACATTTCCAAATACTGGAACCACTCCCTTGGAATTATTCTGAAACGATAGCCATCCCACACTTGGCCAAGTGTGCGGTGTGCCGTATTACCTACAGCCGTTTACATGTCGATCTCGGTAATTTAAAACACACTGTTAGAGTATAGGCTGGACTCACCCTGGAACCTTTGATCAGTGACTGGAATCATCTTATACTGGACTCATCTTGTACTGGAATCACCTGGTATCAGATTCATGTTGTCTGGTTTTACTTGGGTTTTGCACTTGTTACATTTACATTCTGGACTTATATCATGTTGCTCTAGTTCAGCTAGTTTCTATTTACAGTCTTATTTGCTATGATTCTTCTCTTATTTTACTTACCTTACTTTCTTTGTACCTTAACTGTTTCTCTATACCATCACCTGTATACAAACTACCATATTCATCAATAAAACTGTCTATAACTGCTTTATAGTTCTCTGTCATTTACTTAGAATTTTTTGATGATTTGTACTCGTTCCTGTCCTGACTGAACCTGTTGAAAATATTACAGATGACTGCCCTGAGGACGTTTGCCCTACTTGCCTTGGAGCAGGAGATAGCTTAGCTACCTATGGCCCCGACACTCAGGAGTGATCGGGAGACTAGCTAGTGGACTTGGTTTAGTTTTCATGTTTTAGAATTTGAATTGTAATAACTTGAGATACGAGTTTGTATTTGAGTTTGTTTGAGATATTATTATTTAGTAGTTTATAAATGTTTTTGTTTAGTCTTAATTATAAACTTCTGTGATATCTTATCGTTCTTAGACTGTGATTGAGATTCATTATATCTATACTTGTCCTCCGTTCGGAGTTGAGATTTGACAAGTACATTATATAATTGCGTGAGTTGTTGATTAGATAGTAACCTAGGACAGCGTTCTACCGCCGACACTGCGGCGTAGGCTGGACGTACCCACTTCTCGTGCCCTTACTCTAGGGTGCGGGTCGTGACACCGGTCCTTGTTTGGTTTACGGGTTGTAACCTGGTTATCTGAATAGTCCCATGGTTACCTCATCGTATATCACCTGTCCTGTTTTCTTTAATTGCTGTCTTTTATTTAATTATACTCCTGTGCTAATTGCTGGTTTTAGTTCCTAAGTGAAGCCTCCTTTGTGGCACTTGCTCTTTCTGGGATCTGACCCAGCTGATTTTGTATGGCCAGATACCAGAGCAGCTCCAGAGGATCTACCGAATCTCCAGCCACATGGTGACCACTAGACGGAATCCTGGCAACGAGTGGGTTTCTTTTTGTCCTCCCACTTTATTGTAAAATTATTCTTTTGAGGCGTTAGCCGCCGAACAAGTGTTAGCTCGTGTACACTTTACTTACTGTCTGCCTACGGGCTGTAACATGATTGGCAACCTAGGGTTGATCATGTATGACTAAACTCTTGCTAGTCCTCACATTTTATAACGACTAGCTTCATGATCAGCTGAATATGTAATATTTGGAATGCCTTACTATTGTATATTTAGTGATCTTACATCTTGTAATATTTACTTATTTGCTTGTGATTGAGATACTAGGCTTCTTGTTGACCTTAAGAGACTGATGGCTTGTAGGTAAACCCTCATATATCTAGACAGCCGTGACCGTATAGTGGAGTGGATCTCATTTCATTATACGTAGCTGGCTATGTCTGCCCCCGCTCTCCAGTATTCTGGTTCTGGGGCGTGACAGCCTCTGAGGTGCTCTATCATTGTTCCTCGCCTGTTGGTTCTGCTGCTGGTGGTGAGGAGGCCGGTTGTTGTTGTTGTTGTTGGGCTTCTTCTGATTTTCCTGGAAGTTGTTAGTTCCAGGATAATCCCTCTTTGAGCGAGCGGGTTGGCTCTTCTCTATATCTTAAGCTCGCTCCAGGATCCTTTCATAAGTCTTAGCACCGCCTGAGATCACATGGGTGCGGATCTCCTCTCTTAGCCCATATCTGAACCTTTCAGCACGATCATCTGGGTCAGCTACCAAGTTCTTGGCAAAACGGCTGAGTTGGCCGAATTCTGCCGTATATTCTCCAACAGTCATATTTCCTTGCTTCAGGTTCTGAAATTGCCTCTCCATCTCCCGCAACTCTGATGTTGGGAAGAACTTCCTCTGGAACAATCTCTTGAAGGTGTCCCAGTCAAGCTGCTTGTCCTGGAGTCGGGGTTCATTCCGATATCAGGTGCTTGCTACACTTTGCAGTTGGAGTCCCACTGCTTCAGCCTTGAGGTCTTCTGGAAGTCGAGCGACGCTTAGGAGATGCTCCATGCTATCGAGCCATTCGTCAGCATAGACGATTCCTTCGGTTCCCTTGAAGGGTCGAGGGTTCTGTTTCTTGAAACTCTCAATATCGCCTACCTTGGCAATATGATCCCCATTAATTAAAATGGCCTTAATGTTATATAAATTAATCCTTAGATTTATGTTTACCTTGGCAGGCCTTGGTTCATGTTGAGCTGCTTCTCCTCTCTCTAGTGCAGCCATAGCCACATTATGGGCATTCTCCATGCCTTCTCTCATAATCGTCGTCTGTTCGCGATGAGCTTCAGCTTGAGTTCTCTAGGATTCTGGCACTCCTCGTAGAAGACCTATGAGGTCGATGGGGTCCACAGGTACCAGTGGAGCAGTTGGAGTGGGTACTACCACAGGGGGCTGCATCTCCGTCTGGGAAGATGATGGATCCGCCGTTGTATTATGGGGACGGTCGGCCAGCTGCCGAGGTGTAGGATCCGGACTTGGTTGGGGAGGTGGGGTATGATAGGGTGAAGATACTCCATCACCTGCAGGGTTGGTCTTGTCAGTGGCCATTCTCTGGAAGGTTTAGGATATAAACATAAGCAAGGTAGCCTACCAGTCTATAACAAGCAAAAAAATTTATAATATATAACGGTCCTATGTTGTGACAAATTAATGTTCTAGTGTTCTAAATGTTTCTAGATGTTTTCCTAAGTTGTTGATCGGACCTGCATGGGCCACCACTAAAAACATGTCACGACCCGGTCCCAATTTCTTGGGTCGAATCGGATCATGTCCAGCCTGCACCGTTGTTGAGACGACGGCAGTAAGCTGTATCACTCATGCAGGTAATCAACAACACAGACTAATTGTCACAACTTTAATATTCCGATAATTAAAAACTTGTCCAACAAAGTTACAACTGACAAAATAAGTAGTCTTTTTCAATAACAACTGAAAATAGTAAATGACAACAGCTAAAAAGTAGACTCGTCATCTCCAAGTCCAGCATCATCTGGTAGCACAACTGGATACAACTCAGGATCATAATAGCTACTAATCAGTAGCTCTGCATCATCAATAGGACCTAAAAATATAGTCTCCAGTGGATACAACTCTGGATCATAATAGCTACTAATCAGTAGCTCTGCATCAT